>JAQMYJ010000004.1:12243242-12284114 GCA_030014305.1 Clarias laeviceps
ACATGAAGTTAGTTGGGGTGAGAGAAGAGGAAGCAGAGGATAGGGTTAGGTGGAGGCAGATGATTCGCTGTGGCGACTTCTGAAAGGGATTAGCTGAAAGACGAAGAAGAGAATATGGCACTCTTAAACATTACATTGCAAAACAAAGTATACAGTATAGTATTTTTTTCTTATAGTAAACTTTTGGCCCATCAAGACAAAAACATACAACTGTCTTCTTGACAATCTGATTGTCAATTTTTTTATGATCTGCCGGGCCTACTTCGATTAAATGATGCAGGCTGCTTGTCAGTACCTCTTATTATGAAAACTACAGCAGGGAGCAGAGCTTTTTTTTACAAAGCCTCAAGGTCGCCATCCAATTAATGAAATCGCCATCCAATTAATGTTCAGGACTCAGACACAGTCTCTGTGTTTATGTCCAAGTTGAAAACCTATTTATTAGTCAAGCATATTTTTGTGAATAGATTTGCCTTAGGTAAAAGTGCAGATCTGGGGGACTCATTGATGTAGAGTATTACGATGAACTTGTATGTTTGGATGCTATATTCCCATAATCTCTTTGATCACTCAGGTTTATTAACAGAGGGAGTGTACATATATATATATATCACAATATAGATAGAGATGCACTATGGCATTTCTCCTTACAAGATGAACGACATATTGTTTTTAAAGCATGGGTTCTCACGGGTTTTTCCAGTCAGAGACACTTTCAGGTGGCTCTTTCAGGTCACTCTTAGGAGAGATTTATTTCATGAACATTATTTAAAATGTGTACAATAACAAACTTGACTATTTTTAGGAGCCATAGATCTTCCTATTCATGAACTTCTCACTCCCTTAACACAACTATTTTACAACCTTTATTATATTAAATTTGAATGAGGCAGAGTTAAACAGGGTAAACAGGATTAAAAACTATAAAAACAATACATACAAACCAATAATAAATCTGGGAAGTTGTTTATGGTTGGGTCTGATTTTCTCCTCTTTAAGCAAGGAAAATCACAGACTTCCTGGCTGTCTGGCATCACAAAATGCAACATGTACATATACATATAGCATTATGAGGGAGAGAAGCCTGTTTTTGTTCAATAGAGGGTCGAAAGAGACTGCATTTGCACAAAGATCACTCTCAACTCTGAGTTTATCTCAGGACTCGAACAGCACTATTAAATCTTCTCTTGAAATACTTCTAGCCTTTGCAAAAAAAAAAAAAAAAAAAAAAAACACTTGTTAAGGTAAAGCTGATGATTCTTTTGGTCTGCTAGAAGAAACAACCACAATGCAATGCAAGAAAGATTTGCACAAAAATTAAATGTTTATTGGTCAAAGCACAACTCAAATATTCCATTATAATGATTGCAACGGCATGAATAGTCTTTGCACTCTACTCCTCCATGAAGGAGCTTAAACATACTCCTGATGTAGTGCAAAGGCTGTCTTTCAGCTTCCTTTGGCTAAAGCATAAAGCTACAAATTGCTTCTAAATTCCACCTTCTACGCATTGAGTCATTCTTCTTAGAAGAAATTGTACTAATCATTATATTTAAGATATCTTCAGCATAAAGTGTACACAATATAGGATTTATCCTTTCTTTATAATTTGTAGTGCATAAAGTAGCTTACAAAGCAAGCAAAAGAAAAAAAAGCCCATAAACTAATGGCTGAATCTACAAGTATAAATGAAAGATAATAAAAGCAAATATCAACAGAAACCTTCTTCAAAATGGCAGTTGACAAAGAGCCAATTTTACTGGGTAAAAAAAGTGTTAATGCCCCCAGGATATATTTAAATTAGATTCAAATCTGATCATGCATAACACTTGTAAAGGTCAGGGACGCCTTTAAGCTAGATATTATGCAATTGTGAATGCACCAGCCTACCCAAATAAAATCTGTCAGGTCAAACGCTTTATTGCAAATTGCATTACATTTTTACTATATCATAACACAAGTGGTCGATGACTGTATGCGGCTCTTGAGAAAATTTAAAAGAGCATTCATGGTTAATTGTAATTGACCTGGTTGCTTAGTGTACAAGAGATACTATTTCAAAAACTATTTTGCTGGATAACAGTAAATCTGGCAAAAAATTGGTAAATGCACATGGTTAAAATCAAAATGCATTAAATGACCAGGTGTAAACAGGTTCTATGTCAACTTGTGCAAGATTAAATCACAATGAACCCATACACAATGCAGGGGCTGCAGATATGAACTTTCAGGTCTTCTGTTCAGGACCAGGAGTAGGCCGTGTAGGTGCATTAGAGGAACCAAATCACGAAACTGCTGCCATCAAATAATGGCCCTTGTTAACTCAACGTTTGCGTAATTAAAGGGCATAAACCCAATAGTGCCAACTACCAGAAGGTAAATATATTACATCCAATCATACTTAGCAGTGTTTCTCCCTATGATCCAAAAAAAAAACCCATTTAATCCCATAAAGATCCATTCTATTCGTATTACTTTTAAAACTGGCATTATCCATGTGTAACAGTTTCAAAATCAAAATGTAAACAATGCACAGATATTACCAAAAAAAGTGCCTACAAAACCAATGTTAATTCTGTCAAATTTTCTAGTGAGGAGGGCTTTTGTGTTGTCCTTCACTTCATTTTCCAACACACCTGGGGGTTTAATGCTATGTGTAATTGACCATCTGATCTACTTAATGAAGCTACATATACTGTATGCATTATATCTGATTGTAATGCATTTTGGACCTACACACACAGGCATACGGTTTCTCTCCTTTATGCTGAGAGGCTGTCTTAAGTCATCCTTCTGATTCCTTCCTCATATTCTGTGTGTTCATGTGCTGTAGCGATCCTGCAACAGGGAACAATCACCACATGCTATTTTAATCAGTACAAAACATGTCACAAGTTAATTAAAAGAACAATAATGCTAGTAGTAATTAAATTTGACTAAAGCCCATAATTAAAAAAAAAAAAAAAAAAACTCTTCCCTTATTTACATTAGTATTATCAGTCCACTGCTCCACTCAGTCAGTGTGTCTGTTGGCTCTGAAACATGCAAAGCTCTGTCCAGCTTTACCTTCTTTGCCAAATATTTCCATTGAGCAAAACTAAACAAAATATTTCACCCTACTGTGTAGAACGGTGAATCATAGGTAGGCATTTGATTAGATTTTTGGGTATCGCAATTTTAGATTAAATTCAATTCTGTACATTTTCTGCTCCACATCCCTGTCCAGTAGGTGGTGGCATTGCACTTATCGCCCATAAACTATTTTCTGCAAAAGCAAAATAATGTCAATTTTAGACCACTTAACTTTAGGTTTTACCTTAATTGGCCAACAAAAATGCCAAATCAAATAAATTGCACTGCTCCACTATTGTGTATGAAACATCAGTTACTTGATATTAATTTTTTTATTAATAGAACTGGTGTTTAAAAGCAATATCACATTCACAGTTGTGTTACATTTACAGAATTTGCAGACACCCTTATCGAGGGGTTTTATCTTATTCCACAACTAAGCAGTTGAGGGTTAAGGGCCTTCCACAAGGGCCCAACAGTGGTGTTGGTAGGGTTTGAACTTGGGACCATCCTAGCACTGGTTCAATGCCTTAACCAATAAGCTTCCCTTGCCGATATATTACTGAATTTTAGCTGTGATTATATGTGAACAACCAAATGACAGCTGTGCCAATACGCAGCATAACACCACTCTTGACTGTGAAAATGCTTAAGTCAAAATGGCGACTCACAACGTAAATAAACTATCACTTCACTATGAAGTATGAAGGGAAGGAAACTTCTATGTTTCTTTTGAACTTTGAAAATTGCCTAATCATATCTTAAGACTTCCCACTTCGGAGTTAAACTGAACACAGAATAACATAGCACATATAAAAGGTTCTGATCTGAAATCTCAGGACATACAGAAATCCTGAACATTTCACAAAAAGATCATTTCTAAATGGTAAAGCACATGTCAGATTAAACACTCTCCCTACTAATTTAACAACCATCTTTGTACTATGATCCTTTAATCCTAACATTAATCAGTCTTGATCTATAAGATCTCACTGCTAGTTCTCGGACATGTAAATGTAATTGGAAGGGAACAGACCTGTATAGTCGAAACCACTCCACTGGCCATGACAGACAGTTTTCCAGCCACAGAGCGGACTCCCATCTTCAGCTGGGTCATATCCGGGGCATTGGGCAGCACGTTGCTCAGGCTGTATGAACTGCCTGCAAGACAACAGAGAATGAGCTATGTTACAGTTTCTACTTGTCACAAATATTTGTCACATGATTTCGGTTTGGGCTTATTTTATGACATCACAAACTAAATTCAAATATAACATTCCCTGCTTAATTTTTTTGAAGTTCTAAAATTGTATTTATTTATTTATTTTAAATATGGGGAAAAGGCCAGTGTTTTAGTTTGGTCTCGTCAATTGCGACACACTGGCTAACTCTCTTCTGTCACACAAGTGCTAAAAACTGGGGAAAATGAGTTGGTCAAGCACTTCCCCCACAAACATATGAAGCTAACCTTTAGCCATTTTTTATTAAAAGGCAAAATTCTTCAAGACAATATCATGTTGTGCTTGTTACTCCACTGACTTGTCTGTTTCTTCTGCTCATTAAACAGATCTGCTGAACTGATGGCTGAGCTGTCAGAGAAGCGCTCCAGTCGAGTCCTCATTTCATACTGACATAAACAAGAAAATCGCTGTTAATACATTGCCAAATTACACAGCCCTCTATGTTTCTGCCTCAATGTCTAGATTGAAAGTTGCTGCAATTACCTCAGAGTTGTCTTGTTTACCAAAGAACATGTCAGAGGAGATGGCTTTTGCACCACCAAACTTCTTCTGGGCATCATCAGAGACGGGTAACGGCCCAGGCTCTGCTTTTCTCCTTGCCGTTGTCCTGCAATAAAAAAAATATATAACAAGCACATGATTGTTTCACCAAAGCTTGAAAAGTCCTTACAGAGGCGAAACTAAAGAAAGTTCTGACCTTTCTTCATATGATGATGTCTTGGAGGTCAAATAAATATCAGGCTCTGGTTTCTTGCTTTCCTTCTTCTTGATGTCCTCCCACTGGGAGAAGAATTGATCAGATGACTGAGGTGCATCAATGGAAAACTTGGAGGAGGTTCTACAGGGAAGATGTAAGTGGAGAAAAGTCATCCATCATTGGACAGCTATCATCAATGAAATCCTGCCATGACTAGTTAAACCTCTTTTTTTTTTTTAACTAAAGTGGCATCAGTCTAGTGAAATTATTATTTCATACACAAAATTAACATCTTACCTAATGGAGAAATATCCCTCTTCCTCATCCTCATCCTCACTGTACTTCCTGGACCGGGATGAGGACGAGGCCAAAGTTGGAGTCTCCTGCTGAATCGTCTGCATGTCCGCCATGACAGAGTGAGAAACGCCACTAGAACGAGGACAGTAAGTCATAAAAGACTTGTTTAAGTGTTTTTTTTTTGTTTTGTTTTTTATTTACCTTTATTTAACCAGGCAAGACAGATTAAGAACAGGTTTCTTATTTACAACTGTGGCCTGGTTTCTTTTTATCTTGGTAACATACTGTATTTAAATAGTCTGCTTTAGACATTCTAAAACTTAACTTCAATCAGGCTAATAACATTTTGATGACACATGTTTGGAGTACTCTCACACACTCATTCCCTATACCACTTTTCCTGTATAGGGTCATGGGAAGCCTGGAGCCTATACCTGGAGACTCTGGGCACAAGGTAGGGTACACTCTGGATGTGTGAGCATGCACATGCTCACACGTTGACTCACACACACACTGGGCAATTTGGAAATACCAATTAGTCTAATCTTCCCATCGTTGGACTGTGGGATGAAACCAGAGCATCTGAAGGAAATCGACTGGTACTGGAGAGCATGTAAACTCCACATAGACCTAAAGGTGGGACTTGAACCCTTGACCCTGGAGGTGCAAGGACACAGAGCTGGCCACTACATCACAATGCTGCTGTGTTTTTTAAATTGTGGCAGGTTTTTTTATACTGATTAATCTTACATTATGTCATGATGCTGTTGAATTATTAATTATTAAAAAAAAAAAAGTTAATCATATAACATACATTAACAACAATAAACTGTTCACAGCGGTTTTAAGAGTAACTGCACAGGCTCATTGTTGACAGTTTTTTTCTAGATGGTTTGTTGACTATAGACTGTCCATCGTAACCTAATCAAATGAATGCAAAGCATAGTAGCAGTAGCACCGCATTCAAAAACACATTAAACTCGCATCTGTTGAAACCCTATAACAAATGTAAGGATGACTGCTAGATTTAAAATGCCTGACCTCCTGTTGGAGAAACCCATCCCCAGCCTCTCTGCCTGCTCCTTCTTTTTGCCCTCGAGCCCTCGCAGCTTCTCCTCGTCCCGCTTTCTTTGGAGCTCCAGATCCTGATAGGCCAGCCTCAGAGATGTCACACTGACAAAGAGACACCAGACAGAGAGAAAAAACATTACAACATGACAGCAGCACCACTGCTACACAGCTAGTATTTTATATACATACAGTATATTCCAATGTATTTTACATCATCTAGCATTTATTTCTCATGTTTCACAATTGCTGATTTCTATGACCGACATTAGTATGACCATTTTCTGTTGTTTAAAATGTTTATCTATCATCATGATATACTGAAAACAGTACATATTTCTTTAAAAAAAAAACAAAAAAAAAAAAAAACACACACACAATGTATTTGCTGCATGTTTTATTTTAGTAACAAAAGAAAATTCAGATGTCATTATTGCATATTTGAGAAAAAACCTAAACATGGATATAAATCATGCACCAGATCTAGCCCTTCTGGTGTAAATGTCAGTGTAATACTAACAAATGCATTTAATTAATCTTTGGTAATCTGGTTTAAAAAAAAAAAGAAAAAAATATATATATACCAGCAGACTCAAGGTTCCCGTTTGCTAAAAAGTCAGCTCTTGATTAAATTTATTTTATGATTCTGAAAAACATAATACTGTCCTTCTAACTGTTATCTGCTTTAATGCTAGTGGAGGCACACATGGGTATGGTTTAATATTCCACCTGCTGCTGAAGGAATGCCCACATCTTCCACTAGCAAATTGTGTGTAATAAATCTGCCCCCCTGAGCCTCGGATTTATGACATCGCAGTATTCAATATACATGGGCACAAATTATTTCAATTTAACAGTCTAAATCCATATATAATTACTGCATTATTCCTGTGAAGGTAAAAACATGTAAAGGGAGACTCACACTGGCTCTTCGGGCTTGGCACTGTTCTCAGTGGCTGATTCCTGACGAAGTTTGTCCACAGCCTGAGCTCTCTTCTCCTGGGCCGAGAAACTCTGGCTACTCACTTTCTGAGCCCCCAGACCTCCTTTCTTTGCACCCAGCTACATGACAACATGATAAAAATACTGTATCTGCACTCACGGGATGCTACAGCCTGCATCAGTAAACACAGGCACAATTACTACAATATTTATTAGTAATAAATATATAAGAAAATGTATCCTCACTGCTTTTTTGGCTGGTGCAGGCTTCTTTTTGAGTAAAGACGGCTCTGAAAAAGGCATGAAACCATAAATGGTTACGTTTAAACACAGTTAAAACAATTTATCGATACATACAGGATCTTTACCTAGAACAGCTTTTGGAGAAGCACTGAGAAGCTCAACAGAAGGGCCTTCTTGATTGTCTGCAGATAACGAATAAGAGTTAGATACACTCACATGCAATTAAGCACACACAGCCACACACGGATAGACCAAAGTACAGAATAAATGTAATGCTTGTTTTCATACCATTGTTGTTCCTATCTTGCAAGGTCACGTCCTGTGCTTGATTTTGCTCAAAGGCGTTCCCATCATTCTTAGCATGTAGATGCACATGAGGGGAAAAAAAACAGCAAAACACAGCAAACCGGATTACTACACAGACATAAACTATTAATCCCAGTGACTGAATTACACAAAGTGATGGGAGGCATGATTTGACCTGGTTCATCTGCAAGTGCCTAATTTTGAGCAGGGTCATCATACTCGGTTTTGTCTACAACGTTTGTTGTATTTATATAGGATTTGCAGTGTTTCTTATGAAGGCTGAATGCTAGAATGCGGTACAACACACGCTCTACTGCCCTACCAGTGGTGGCCAAAGTACACAAATACTGTACTTTAGTAAAAGTCTAGTATAACTCAAGTGGATTTAGAAGTTCTCGATTCACATTTGTATTTCAAAAAAGTGTGAAAGTACACACTTAAGTACCTTCAAATTTACTTAAACATCAAATGCAGTGAGCTTAATTTAGCTCACTGTAGCCTTTAAGCCATAGTGTCGATTTGTCAATGATTTGCTATAACAGTACACCCTATTGTGATTTATAATTTACATAAAAACACATGACAAAGTTATTAATTATAGTGAGATAGAAAAAGAAGACATCGATGTTACAAGGGAATTTCTGTCAGCATTTGTCTGTGGCAAAAAAATATAGCATAGCACTTTAATGAAAATATGGACACATACACACACACCTTTGTGTGCTGGCTGAAAAAGTCTACATGCTTGTCCAAAGGAGATGTAGGAGAAAGAGGAGCCTGACCGTCCAGCCAGAGCTATTGAGAGAGAGAGCAGGTTGTGTATATTATATATTATATATATATATATATATATATATATATATATATATATCGAGAGAGACAGAATTCATCATTCAATTCAATTTTGCAATTCAATTTTATTTATATAGTGCTTTTAATAATGGTCATTGTCTCAAAGCAGCTTTACAAAATGAAAATTTATGGAAGTGTGTATGAGTGAGAAAAAAAATCATGGACCTTAATTTATAACTTAGAGTTTATGTATTTTATTCTTTTATGTGAAAGAACTCCACCTACAAGCAGTTGCATATGATGGGATGCAAGTATGTGTGCAGGATTTCTTTAAATGTAATTTGTGTGTCTGACCTCAGTGCCGTGTTGTCTGGTGGCCTGGGTAGCCAAAGTCTTGATCTTCTCTCTATAAAGTTTGGCTGCACGACTGTTATATTTCGCATTGGTTTCAATGGAAGTGCAGCCGTGCTGGTTAAAAAAGGCAGACTGGAAGGAGAACAGAAAAATACATATAATTTAATAAACCTCTGTTGTCCATATGATTGGAAAGAGCATGGACCATTTAAAATATATTTAGCATTTGCATACAAATACAGCTCTTCAGATCACTACTGGGATGTGTAACAAAAATGGCAGAGACAGAGTAGTGTCACATTACACATTTAATCACAAAGCAAATTATCAGCATTTTAAAAAACAGCATATAACGCTCAGATGTAATGGGAAGAACACTTACCGCACTGGCATTTCCTCCAACTTGCATGCAACGCAGCTGAAACCAGGACCAGTTTGAATCCAGTTCAGTAGACCTGCTCAACAAGTAATTAGGTAAATTGTTCCTAATTACTGTGTGTCCAACATAATAAGTAAGGCAGAAGCATACAATGGCACGTGTGTTTTATCGTACCTGATGAATGACAGATGCACACCTAGAGAACGGTGCGTCCCTGAGCAGTCAATACACAGGAACACACCATAGGTGATGCTAGCCCAGCTTGGGTTCTTTGCAGAACAGTCAAAACAGGTCTAAACAAAAGTACGGTACAAATTACAACATGCTTTGGGCCCTCAAGCAATATATAAAAACAAATTCATATTCATCTTCAGTAACGGCTCATCTGCTTAACTGCATAACACTAGATGTGAGGCGAGAATACACTTATTTACAGTGGTGGCCAAAACATACATATACATTTTATATATATAAAAATAAAAAACACCTAGGTTCTCGGTTTAAGGAAAAGTCAAAGTCACCAGATGCCTAGTTTAGGGGGGTAAAAAAAAGAGGAAAAAGATAAATCAAGCTATACAGCGGTCATCAATTTATGAGTATAATATTGAAAATAGACAAGTATAACACTTTAGTTTGTTGCCTATCTGTATTGCTACCTCACCCTGGATATCATTTTCCACAGTTTCACACAATAATCTCTGCAGCCTGCAGCAAAACCATTACAACCTAACTAGCACATTAATGATTTGTCAACTCTATCTTTAAGGTGTCACCATAAATGCTTTCTGTGATTATCTTAAGGTCCATTTATATGTCAGTTAAGTTATATGTCAATGTTATATGTTTAAAAGTTACATTTAAAAAGACATCTTTTTAAATGTAACTCTTGTGATACATTTACTTTTTTGAAGTGCATATGCCTAGACTTGGTCGAGGAGGAGGCACAGTGGCTTAATGGTTAGTATTGTGGTCTTGTACCTCCAGGGTCAAGATGCTGATTTCCACCTGTTTTAGCTCTGTGTGTGTGGAGTTTGCACGTTCTCCTTGTGCTCGGTGGGTTCCTTTGGGTATTCGGGTTTTCTTCCATTGGCATTCCCAAATTTTCTGTAGTGTGTGAATGAGTGTGTGGTCCTATGATGAATTTGCAATCTTTGTTTGTGCCCTGTGATGGATTGGCAACCAGAAGAAAACGGAAGTGAGAGGTCCCTTCAGACAGGTAGAAGTGTTATTGACGGTTTGCTAGTCGTCACTGCCTCTTGAGAGGACTTTTAGTCCCCTGAGAAGGCTTAAGTCATGGCTTAGATCATCAATGAACCAACAATGCTAAATACGGCGGCGGCCATCTGTCGTGTGGACCATCAGAAGTTACTGGACAGACTGGACCTTGAAGGAATATTCCAGTCTTCTATCGACATCAATAATAGGCTCAAAAATAACGTTGGATCCTTTTGCTTGGAAAACAATTTGGTCCCTCTGGTTAAATGTTTTGCTAGCCTCCTACAGCTGCTTCTGCCTCGTCACTGCAGCTGTCCTTGTGTGTCGTCGCTGCCATCCTGACTCGTTTAGAAAAGTTACATAACTCCCCTTTTCTTTTATAAAATTAAAACCTTTATAGAAAAATATTAGGTAATAGTAATATATTATTAACTTCACTGAAAAGTGACCCATTATCTGATTATAAATGTTGTGCAAAATGTGCTACTAAATACCTTTCCCTTAAATTAACACAAATGCACTTGCTTTTCGGCTTTGTCTCTTACATCCACATAAATAATAGATTTATATATTTAAATTGGAACACAAATACATATACATAAATCTTAGACAGTACCATGGAAAAAAAGAAAGAATGCATGACGTTTCTGTTATCAGCTTTCTGTTCTCAGGTCAATCTGAGCTGTACAGTAGAGGTTTGTTATTGGATTGTGGTTTACAGACACAGTGATGGTGTGATAATTGGTGGTAATGAGTCTATCAAGTGGAGTAGCAACGCTGGGAAACTTTAATAACGCAACAGGGAAATGTAGCCTAAAAAAATAAAATAAAAAAGAAGAAAAAATTTTTGGATCAGCAATAGAGAAGTCAATACTGGCTCTGTGTTGGTAGTTTTTCACTAATACATGGAACGAATGGCAAAATAATATCTGTATAGTACACCATATTTCCATCCCCGGTCCTAGAGTACCCCATATCCTGTAGGTTTATTCATTTTAAGGTGTTCATCTTTATATTAGTGTGAATAACACACCTAAAACATTGCATTTTCTTATCCCCTTTCCTTTTTCCCCTCAACTCTGCACCAAACTGAAACCTGATATCAGCTCACAGCAAATGATTGCCAGGCTTAAAAATAATCTCTACATGCAAACATGAGTTGCAATGCATTGTTACAGCAAAGCTTCCAGACATGAACTACAACACCAACTCCTTTTTCGCACTTCGTCTATACATATAATAAAACTGTAAAGTTGGCGTGTCTGCATGTCCACAGTTTTTCCCCAACGGAATGAGACCCAGAGAACAGCGGACACATAGAGGAGTGATTTGGAAAAGGTTAAAGGGTGAGGAAACTAGATAATGGCTGGTCAACCAGGATGTCATTAAAATGTATTAAAAACTTTTGCACTTAAATTCAAAAGAATGTTACTATTAATGAATATATTGCGAGTCTCCATAGACAGGGGAAAGGAACACTGTAACTCTCACTCACTCACTCATAGTCTATACCGCCTTATCCTGTATTCAAGGTTGCGGGGGGGCCTGGAGCCTATCACACAAAGTGGGGTACACCCTAGACAGAGTGCCACTCCATCGCAGGGTACACACACTGACACACTCATTCACATACTATGAGCAATTTAGGAACATTAATTAGCCTACGGACACAGAGACGTGAATCAAACCTGGCCAAGAATCGAACCCGAACCCTGGCGGTGCAAGACGACAGTGATAACCACTACACCACAGCACATCAATCTGCATGTGTAGTAATGCCAGTGACTTCAACAGCAAGCGTTACAGCTAAACCTCTGTGTATGACCGGGACGATTAACAACCTAAATGGGGTAATCATGAAAATTTCACTTTTGGTTAAAGAGAACATGATTCCGCAGGTGCTGGAAGCAAAGGTTGGAGTTTTGGTTTGTAGCAAGCATGTGCATGAACTTACATATACAGGTGCATCTCAATAAAGTAGAATATGATCGAAAAGTTGTTTTATTTTAGTCATTTAATTTAAAAAGTAAAACTCATTATATACAGATTATATTAGATTCTTTACACACAGGCTGATATATTTCAAATGTTTATTTCATTAACTTTTGATGATTATAGCTTATAGCTGATGAAAACCCAAAATTCATTATCTCAGAAAATAATTTAAGAACAACACAAAATGTTGAACTGGTGAAAAGTATGAACAGCACTCAATACTTGGTTGGGGTTTCCTTTGCATAAGTTACCACAGCAATGCGGCGTGGCATGGAGGCGATCAGTCTGTGGCACTGCTGAGGTGTTATGGAAGCCCAGGTTGCTCTGATAGCGGCCTTCAGCTCTTCTACGTTATTGGGTCTGATGTCTTGCATCTTCCGCTTCGCAATACCCCATAGATTCTGTATGGGGCTTAGGTCGGACATTTTGCTGGCTAATCAAGCATAGGGATTCCTGGTAGTAATTTTGGCAGTGTGCCAAGGTGCCAAGTCCTGCTGGAAAATGAAATCAGCATCTCCATATGCTACATATGATCCAGCTGATCAGCAAAGGGAAGCTTGAAGTGCTCTAAAACTTCCTGGTAGACTGTGCTGACCTAGGACCTGCTAAAACAAAGTGGACCAATACCAGCAGATGACATGGGTCCCCAAACCACCACTGACTGTGCAAACTTTACACTGGACCTCAAGCAAATTGGATTCTGTGCCTTTCCTCTCTTCCTCCAGAAACAGGGACCTTGATTTCCAAATGAAATGCAACATTTACTTTCATCTGAAAAGAGGACTTTGGCCCACTGAGCAACAGTCCAGATAAGATGCCTCTTATTCAAGAGTGGCTATGTCTGTGCATGGTGTCTCTTGTAGCACTGACTCCAGCTGCTGTCCACTCCTTGTGAATCTCCCTCAAATTCATTTCACAATCCTCTCATGGCTGCAGTTATCCCTGTTGCTTGTGCACCTTTTTTGTGCAGGGTGTCAATGCTCGTCTTCTGGACAACTGTCAAGTCAGCAGTCGTCCCCATGATTGTGTGTAGCCTACTGAACCAGGCTGAGAGGCCATTTAAAGGCTCAGGAAACCTTTCATTCCTTCCTCTTCTATACTATGTATCCCACACAGGGTCGCAGGAAGCCTAAAGGCTAACCCAGGAATATTCGAGGACAAGGCGAGGTACACCTTCAACAGGGTGCCAATCCATCACAGGGACACATCTCACACTCACTCATTCACAAACTCATTACGGGCAATTTGGGAACAGCAATTAGTCTAATCCGCATGTCTTTGAACTGTGGGAGGAAACTGGAGTACACGGAGGAAACCCAGCAAGCACGGGAAGAAAATGCAAACTCTATGCACACAGACCTGTGGTGGGAATCGAACAACAGTGCTACCCACTACGCTACCACGTCGCCCCAATTGCGATTATTTTGATACATATTGAGATTATGATTATCTATTAAATGTAGTATTTAGTACTTAATATTTAATTTAGTATTTATCTAGGTTAACAGCAAACGATGGCATTTTCGCATGTTCTCCACGTGCTTGGTGGGTTTCCTCCTGGTGCTCCAGTTTCCTCCCACAGATTCGCTTAATGGCCGTTCCCAAATTGCCCGGAGTGTGTGTTCCCTGCGATGGATTGGCAACATGTCTCATGCCCCAAGTCTCCTGGGATAGGCTCCACACCAGCTGCGACACTGTATACAGGATAAAGCGGTAGAGGCGATGAGTGAGTCAGTGAAATTATTGATAAACTGCTGTTTAATTTTTTTTTGCAAGTAGACAAAGCACACAGCCATATAGTGTTTTTGTGCAATTAATTGTGCAGTACTAGTTTACTGACTTTAGGGTTGGGAACCTGAGCAATGTGAACACATTCAGGATTCAGACTTAACTGGATAATTGGATTTTAAACAGGAAATCTGAACCATTGAGGCCTGGAAGTTCTGCACCAAGGAGAAATCTGAGTAAGTGTAAAAGTAAAAGGGAGTCACTGCCGTCATAACGTGTAAAGGAATGAAGACAAGAGTTCAGCAGACTCTTCAAATAAATCTGTTTGCACGGCGAGGATCATTTAAAACAGATGTTCAGGTGACAGTCAGTCGCTTAAAAAGACGAAAATCCTGAAAGGTGGAAAAGCATAAACAGGCTGAAGAAGAGCTGCCATATGTTTCAGTAACAGAGTGACGTGTCAAACATCCTGTCTACTTCCTTATGTAAAAAAAAAAAAACACTCCAGTTCTTCTCGGTATTTTATTACTCACCTTATTAGTAGGAATGGCGCGTAGCCGCTTGAAGATGGCAGAGATGTCGTGCTTGGTGGGGTCCGTCATGTTTCTCACCTGTTGATGAAGACGCGTTCACCTGACAGGAGCGGAGCAGGAACAATACTGAAACAGGACTCCACTTCCGTATTCAACGTCAAAACAGGCTGCATCCTAAAAGCATCACTGCCGCACTGAATAGGGCCGGCTGTGTTCCAATTCGTTTTCTACACCGAACCCACACTAGGCGGCGTTCCTTTAAGAACCCTCGATAGGGTAGAAATCCCAGCACCAGGGCGCGCACGTGAGCCGGCCGCAGTCATACAGGAGCGCGCCTCTGACGTCATGAAGTAACTCTTAGTAAGTGACTCACTGTGCAGGTGACCTCTTCTAAATGACCAATTAATTCATCCAAATTTCACCAGCAGTGACTTCTTGCCTGGAAACTATGTTTTTCTCTCAACTTCTCTCCTCACAAAATGCCCATTTGGAACAATGAACTAATTATGGTTTGTAATAAATCTCTTTCCCCCCGCCAGATGGTTCGACAATAACATTTCTATAACATTCTTTCTTTGTTTGACAAATCTTGCAATCTGTTGACATATAGCTAAGCAGTTCCTGACTCTCTATGGACTTCCAGTAGCTAACTGCTAAAGAATTTAATCTATTAATGACAGCTATTCGCCCCGGTTTAATTGTGCTCATTAAGAGTCACCTAGCCTTTGGCTCATATGAGCTCAGACAATCTAAATTAATGTTAGATGGTATTGATATAACTGATAAAAAATGCAATAATAAACACATTCGCCGGATTTTTCAAACTCAAAGAAGAATTACTCCAAGAGGGAAATTCTATTGCCGATCTTATACTCAAGATATTAAATCAACTAATTCAACTTAATAAGAACAATAGACTTCTATATTATTATGACATTATTATTAATTGAAGTAATGTGTCTCTTGCTACATCTTTTTCACGGTTTATACATCATATCGATCCTCTCTTGTCTTTTACCCTTTTTTTAAGCTGTCAAATTTATAGTTCTTTGTCCTTTGTGTTTGATTTGTTGTAATTAATGATTTTTGTTGTTATTGCTGCTGTTATTATTGATAAATGTGTTTAATGTGTTTTGTATTTTATTTGTATTGTCTCAAAAATTAAAAAAAATAAAAACTCAGTGTGCAGGTGAACAATAAGAACAAATGCTCATTTAATACCTCAGTATAACATACTGTACACCTTGTATTACTTTATTAAGGGTTGTAAGTTCCAGTACAAAACCCCACCAGTAATTATCCACATGTTGATTATGTAAGTAATGGTCACACGTAAAAAAACAACAACAACAACAAGAAGTACATTTCATCACCCAGCAGCACAATGCAGAACCAGTTACTATACATATGTATAAACAGCTTTCAACAAAAACTTTTTAAATGAAACAATGATGCACTCGCATTCTCACATGTGCATCTTACACATTTTTAGACACGTCACATTTTCTGTTTGTTTTTTCACTCGGCGCATTTAAGCTTTCCTTATTCGATATTTTATCACGCGATCACGTATTTTCACGTGTTAGTTGATGGCATATGTACAATTTTTAGGGATCACCAGGTTGTTTATATTACAAAGTGCAAAGTGTATTGACCTGTTCATTCATTAAGACTGATTTTATTAATGAAAACATGCGTATGATGTAGATTTATAAAAAAATTTAAAAAATCATTATATAAATAATTTCTACAAACAAGAATCCTAAAGTTCATTTAAAAGTCGATTCAAAGAGTCGGTTCACTCGGAACGACACATCACTAATGGAATTCGGCAAACGGGAAGTCAGGTCAGATGGGAATTGTTGGACACATGTTCTGTTAAAACCTAGTCCGTACAGGCCCCATATGTGTTTTCCCACAGTGCTGTTCAATTCTTGGTTCTGATTGGTCAGAAGGTGTTAATTGTTAAACACAAAAGCCAGATCCAAAAAAATAAAAATAAATAAATACCACTGTGATGAGATCATAGCATTTTATACATTTTTTACTATTTTTTTTGGGATTTTTCCCCCGATTTTTCTCCCTAATTTAGTAGTGTCCAATTCCTCCCAGTCACTAGGGGGCTCCCACATTAAGCTTCTACTACCACTCAGTCGGGAGGGCCGCAGATTATCACGTGTTTCCTCCAACCCACGTGATGTCACCGACCATCTTTTCGAACTGCCCGCTCATGCACTGTTGGGTTATTTCACTCGGAGGACAGCGCCATCCGCTCCCTCCGCTCACGTGAGGTCACAGACACCCCTGATTGGCTTGTAGAGCCGTATTAATGTGGGAGCACGAAGTACCTCTCATCCCTCCCCTCTGAGAGAGCTCAGCCAATCAGCTCTCTAAACCTCCGGCTGCGAGAGGTTACAGCATCACCCGGGAATCGAAAGAGATCATAGCATTTTATCTGCTCCTGGATTCATTCATTGATTAATCTTCTGTAGTATTCTGACAATAGTTTATATGCATTATCTTTCCTATAGTAACACCTTACACAGGGGCTTGAAAGGAAGGAATCTCCAGTATCAAAGTTATAAATTCATTCGTTGATTCATCGTCTATACTGCTTTATACTGTATACAGGGTCGCAGGAGTCTTGCCAGGAGACTTTGGGCCTGAGGCGGGGTACACCCTGGAAGGGGCGCTAATTCATGCAGGGCACACACTACAGGCAATATAGGAACTCTACCTCTACTTTGTTTTGGCTATTAAGGAGTACTGTTTTAAACATGTATTCATTTACAGATATTTTATACAGATGTTTATTTTGCACCAACGGATTAATTCCATTTATCATCATTCCAACAGTTAATTTTTAAACTTATTTCAATATATAAACTTATTTTTTAAAATTATTTGGCTTGAGAGAAAAAAAGAAAACAACGTGATGTGATTAAACTAATTCCTGTTATCTTTAAGTCTGTTATCACTTACATTATATTATTAGGTGTGTAAGCTCACATAACTTGGACATTAAGCATAATTAGATATGAATCAAACATGCAGTACTTTCATTTAAGTAATGTGGGCAAATTGTTGTAGTACCAGAGGAATAAACTAGGTGGCAAAGGTAAAAATGCTCTGCTCTCAGTCACACCTGAAGTGATGCATCACTCCAACATACAATTTAATAAGGCAGAATGTAGTTTTGATATCGTCTGTGGAACATCTGAGATTTCATTAAATTAAAAATGTTAAGATTACAGATTTCCCCCTTCAAAATCAATCCAATGTGAAGTGAAGCAAACACACTCATTTAAAATCATTTATTTGCCAACTGCCAAGGCGAGAAAATGAACAGTGTGTACTGTGTTACAGCATGGTTGCTGGTTTACAAAGCCAAATGCATATGTTAAAGATCTTCTGTCACTTCTCAATAACAAACCTCGGATACTTTCCAAATTCATATGTTCAGCCTCTTATGAGGGCACAGCTATTACTGGCAGGTGGTAATAAAATACTAAATACAATCTCTCAGAACAAAATCAAAACAAAATAACATTTGATAATTATGTCTAAATAACTCAACATCATCTGCAAGAATGGAATAAAATTCATATAATAACAAAATATAGTAACAAAAGGATAAATTCATAACATTCAAATTACATAAATGCTTAATATACATTCTGATTCTAAATCACAGCATTTCTCCAGGAGCCAAGGTTGAAGCACTTATGGCATTTCATAAATTAGTCTCAAAAAAGTCTAATTTATTATTTTTTTTTACTTGTAATGTCACCCCCCAATAAAAAAAAAATAAAATAAGAAATCTTGTTCATTATAATTTACATGCACAATACTATCACGCTACTACATCTTTTCCTTACATTACTCTTTCTTGATGTAGAACATTTTGTGAGTGAGTGGACATCGTGTTTGTAACAAATTTAAACTCTTCTGTGTATCTGCTGTGAAGTGTCCAGTGCAGGTTAAAATGAAGCTGATGACTTCAAGTGAGAGACCTTTCCCAAGAACAAATAAGCTATTTGATATGAAACTATTTGAAACAAAAGATATTGTTTAAAAAAAAAAAAAAAAAAAACTTTTCTCGTGAAAGAAGTGAAAACGTTCCTGACTTGACCAGCAATAAAGGTGAACAGCACAAAAGTCACATGAAGTCAATGACCACACTTCAGCACTTCGCTGAAAGGCATTCAGCCTGGCTTTGGTCTAGTTTAATTAAGGGTCAAGCCTGACTATTTAAAAAAAACAAACAAACAAAAAACCCTCATATGTTGTGTAAAAAATAATAAAATCTGGTTCGAAAATAAAACCTCTAGACTTCATTTGAAGCATCACTAATGAATACAGTGTTGAAAAATAAAGATAGTCTGAACATGTCCCACTTTCAGAACAAGGCAATATTATCACTATGTAGTCTGCATGTCTTGGCAATAAGCTAATTACCAAAATATAGCTTTTTAATGGCATGCTTACGGAAACATACCAATGAGCAGATAAAACAAAATGACGTTTATTATTAACGAAGAAGGTATCCTTGCAATATGCAATATGAGAGCAATACAGAAAACAGTAACCCAGGAAACTGTCCAACTCAAGATGCTCTATATTTCAGGTTAGAACTAGAATCTCGAGCAGACTTGATGTGAGGAAACTGCTGCAAGTCTTACACTGTACTCAGCATGGTCAAATATAGAATGATATGTGCTCTATGAAGGTCATTAAAATACAGCACGTCTTTCTTGCCCTTTTGTGCAGATCTCTTGTTTACAGTCTTTACTAAAAAAACAGAAAAAAAAAAAAAACACGATGTGATGAGATCATAGCAATTTGTCTGCTCCTGGATCTCCAAAAAAAGGGCAGCATCTACAAGAAAATTAGGGTGGAAAGACATTTTGGATTATTGCAGCGGTTGTTCCAGCCTCCACCACAAGGGGGGAATAGTGAGCAGCTTCTCATCAGCCGAGAAGCTTCTCACCTTACCCTCCTTTCTCCTTCTGCTCATTTTGCTTTCTTCCTAGACACTCTTCTCATTTCCTCTCTGGTCACTGGATGTCCTCCACATAATTAGCTGGGTAGAGTCCAACGTGGCCATCTTTCAGGCGCCCTTTGCACCATCCCTGCTCATCCTCCTCTCCAATTTTAATAAATTCATCACCTTTCAGACAGAGAACAATGAAAATTAAGACGAAGGCACATAACAGACTTTTCCCACATTGCATTTAACCAGAACTGATCCAAAATTATTTAACAATAATAAAAAAAATAAAATAAAAAAATCAGTACAGTGACAAAACAAATAAATTGCACAGTAAGGAAAATAATGATAGTGTTTGTACTGTATTTGTACTCCTATAATTGTTCTTTGGTTCTCTTGGAATCAATCTTAAATCCTTTGATAGATTCTCCCTGTCCTGCATCTGCCTGGATGGTATGAGAGTTCAGGACCACACTTGACTGTACAGCGAAGCTGCGTTCAATAATGAGAGCACTCAAAACATATGGCATTTTATCACAGTTCAACTGTCACACGTTTGTGAATATTCTGGAAGCGCTCTCGTTATTGAACTCAGTGCCATCACGTGCGCTCCTGCAGGTTTGCGCACCGTGAATAGTAAATGCCTCCTCTAAACAAGGTGTTCTCACTGAGATCTGCTTCTCAGTTGATATTTGTTTCCGAGAGACTTTTAGATCTACATTAAAATAGAAGAAAGTCTGGCTCTTTGAAAACAAAATAAAGAAATGAAGGCTGGGTTAAAAACTTTGCACTGTAGTGTATACCAGGGTTCCTGATAAAGTGGCCAGAGAGTATATGTAAAGCTGGTGCACTCTTTTACTTCAGTCACATGCCATACATATTGTATGCATTTGGTCAGGCTGCTTCTTCAGGCTGTTTCCTGTATCTCTGTAAACCATGAATGCCTGTACGATGCTGCTTTACCCAGTACCATTATGATGCCGTGGTGGTGGAAATCGTGAGAGTCCACAATGGTGGCCTGTAAAAATGCCCAGTCAGTTCTAGTTTTCTGGTGACTACAGTTCTAGTTCTTTGTGTATTGGAGAAAAACATCTACGAGGTTCTCTGTGTTTTTACCCTGATGCTCCTGTACCTGCTTTGAAAGTGAGCTCGTCCTGCTCCTGGCCATCGTAGTCGTACAGTGCTCGTACGGGAACCGAGACCGTGGGAGAACCTGGCTCGTCCTCAAACGGGTTCCCGTTTCCATTGGTGTCTGCTGCGAAAGGATTCCCAGACTCCTCATCTGACAAATCCCGTGTCCTCTGTACGTTGGTGGTACTGTGAGAAAAGAAAACCCCACTTAACCAAGGACAACTGGCAGCTGTCAGAACAGGACATGCCGACTGGCAGCTGTCAATGCCCAGACATCCAAGATAACAGAAGACAGGAAACAGGAGCAGGAAGCCAGGAAGATTCAAAGAAGTGAAAAAAAACAACAAATGCAAAAAAAAAACATGCAAATGCACAAACACATGCGACAGCATCATCCCATAGAAGATCAGGCTCTCGCTCCATGAACGGCATACCTGTTTATCATCGTGACATTTACAAGTTTGAAAGAGCAATCTTGATTATGTCAGAATCCAGCTAACAAGCACAGTTTAGCTTTGAGTGTTAGCTCAAAACCACAAGGCAAGCATCAGGCACGGAGGGCGACCACAGAGGGCGTAAACAGAACGCAGGCAACAAATAAACCAGGAGACAAAATCAGAGGGGAAAAAAAAAAAAAAAAAAACAGAGAAGTGTTAGTCAAACCATTTTGTACGAAACACAGCCACATTATTTCCTCACCAGGGATTAGATTAGATTTTTTTTCACCTAATTATTTTTTTTTACTAATATTTACAAGGGGTGCCAATAATTGTGCACGGCAATGTATTTGAAAGTATTTCTACTTATATTTGATACTGATCAAAAAAAGATCTGACTGAACAGTTGCATGGCTCATGATCAGGTTACACTGTGGAACAAAAACACAGAACACAGTGTGCACATGTGCTTGTTAACAAATGATCTACACTATGCAACCATGCAGAGAAATAACAGGCACCTGGAAGACAGAACTGAGGGAGAAAATGAAAGCAAAAAGGAAACAAACAAGGCGCGCAAAGGACAACACCACAGCGAGAGGAAGGCAGATACGCAGTAAAAGAGAGCAGAACAGTAACAGGTGCAATTTCTTCACCAACATTTTGGCAACAACTTCCTCTTTTTTCACACTGGCTGGGCTGCTGTTGGGCCGCTCTTCTGGCGTCTCCTCTTCGTCATCCTCGTCGTCAAATGGGTTTAAGCCCGTGCTACTGGGCACAGTCAAGCTAATAACATGAAGAAAAACAGGATTGTGACAGAAAAACAATCAAAATGTGTTTTCGGACAGTACGACACAGCTTCTACAGAAAGCAAAAAGACATCAGACCAATAATTAGAACAATACAACAGTGTTACCATTTAGACTTGGAATAAGCTTAAACATTAAAGGTTTAAAGGTCAAATAAAGGTTAAGCTCTTTCTGGCATACTTCACATTCTTAGAGGAAACTCCCTCTGAGCATAAACATGTACATCACAGACCACTTTTAAAAGGCCCCATGGAAAAAAGCCAAACATGAACAGGTACTTTTACAATAATGTTTAACCAAAAGCACTACAATTATGAATAAGTCCAATAGTAATTAACAAAAAGAAAAACATGGAATAGTATTTTACAGCAAGTCTACAAGCTTTGTTTGTGCTGTTATATTTCCTGTTTCATCTTAAATAAATGAGTCGGTGCTTTCAGAGAAACACTGGCCACAAGTTAAACACATCCTGTTCAGTCACTTATTTTAAAGGCTTACTCAAACACTGCAAAAGGGAGAAGCATGAATGAAGAGGTTAAAGGTGAAGAATGATTAAAAAAAAAAATTCAGTGTTTTTCAACTTGTTGTGTAATTGACACAGATTGCTGAGTCACATCTCCTTATACAACAAAAAAGAAATAACCACAGAAAATGAATAATTCGAGTAGATATTTCTAGGATAAATTTGAAATGGGTATAAGATGTGCTTTGAGATGTCTAGGTTTTAAGAAGCAGGGATCTGCAATTATGTGGTACACACAAACCTCATGGTGCATAAATAACACTAACATCAATTTTGAGGTTATTACTCTAAGGATCTGTATAAAGAACAGAATTGGCATGCCTTATCAAAAATCCTTATTTTCTGAGTACAGATGGAGTTTTAAATGTGTGTTACAGTTGTATGTTGTAGTTAATAGAAAATGTTCAACAACTGCCATTATGCCTGCAATGTAAAGCAAATCATATATCTGAAAAATTACAGATCTTTCCTTTAAGGCCCGACTCCACACCCTTATAGCTTTACTGTAAATATAGAGGTGACAGTCTTTAGATTGTCCCAAAATCAGAATTACACACACTCACTCACTCTAGTAGTTCGGAGTATAGATGCATAAATACCACAGCAAAGAGAAAAAGCCTGACTGAGAAAAAGATCTGCTTACCTGTTACTGGTCTTGGCTGCTTGTTCTCCTGTTTGATTGATACCTGTAAGCATTACTTCATCGTTTGGCTTCTTTTTTTCTCTACGACTCAGCGACCGATTAAAGTCTACTGACCAATCCTTTAAAACACACACACACACACACACACACACACATCATTAATTAAGCAGAAAAGAGGACGCATGTGCCTGCATACCAGCTCATCTCTCCTAATCTTTACAACTCAATAAGCAAACATACACAGTACACGTGTACACACACATACACAACCAAACCAGCACTCACACTGCGATAAAGCAGCTTAGCAATAGATGAGCAATACAGCCCAGATGCAATCAAAATGTCAGCCGAATGCAAAAGGCCCATTCCCTATCTGCTGAGAGTTTAGACACACGGTTCAAATATTCACCCAACATTGCAAAATTTAAATGTGAGAAAAATTTAAAGGTTTTCAAAAAATAACATAAATCTTCAAATCAAAAGCTCACAACACAACCCCAGGTATATACTGTATATAATAAGTCAGCACCAATCTCTTAGATACTCACTTGTACTGTATGTTTGCATATACAGTACTGACTCTTGTTTGATATTTATACCCAGATTAAATTACGGAAAGTTTAGATGGCAGATAAATATTCCTCCTGCTTGATAAGGTGAAACATTTGACATATTTCAGATTATGCTTATTGACTGGTGTATTTGTTGAATTTATGTAGTTATGTTGAGCGGTGGGCTGTCTTTATAAGAATTAGGCATCTTTTATGCAAAATTTGCATGTTTTTAGACATGCATATGGGTCTCCATTGTGACAGGTGAGTCAGTACAGGTGAATTTTTAAGAAAAAAAATTCAAATCTATTAATTTTGTTTCTCAAATTCTACCATTTTCCATAAATTTGCTTGAACAATGTGTTGAGATTCCCTGCCTGGGAATGACATCATTCCAAATAAGTAGGGGAGGAAAAAAAATCCTGAATTTGACTGTCTAGGAAAAAAAAAATAAATAAAAAATTACACTTCTACGAAAGGGCAAAACTGCAGAAACAGAAAGAGCATGTTTGGAATAGGACGCCAGAATTTATGATCGGAGTGATATTTCAGCTGGAACGCTAACAGATATTTCGGAAACCACTGAAACATGTCAGCTTTTTAAAAAGGATCATTTTCAACATTGACTAAGGTGCAAATTCCACCTACTGAGATACAATCAGCTAGGCGTTACTCTGAAGTTTGCCTTCAGAGTTTGTTTGTCTGTTTGTTACATCAGCATAGCAACTACAAAAAAAAAAAAAAAGAAGTGAATTTGAGAAGCATCACGCATGGCTTCTTTTGAGAAAGTCTCACAGGATATTTGGATCAACTCATTCTCACATTTTTTCTTAACCAGTTTAATTTTCCTGTTGATTAACACATTATGTACTACATTGTGTGCGTGCTATTGATTGTCTATTCACTTTCTATAAAAAGCAACAGAAAAAAATGCTTCCTGTGTGAGTACACTGCTGAAATGCTATACACAAGGTAATGAATGTGAAAGCATAAACTGGTTGATTTTGGGGTGTTAATTTAAAGCAAAAATGCTGGTGCTGTTGTGATATTCCCCTAACCGTAAAAACAGTTGTCAGCAGTATTAAATTATATTATATTAACATATTAATCGTTCTACTGAGGCCAGTTTGTACTGTAATGCATGTTAGATTTAATAATGTCTGAAGTGTCAAAAATGTGATGTTGGTTATAAAAAACAAAAAAAACAAACAAACAAAAAAAAAAACTAATAACTGATTTTTCAAAGCTGTTATGGGAAACTTTACTCTCTAAAGAAATTAAAATCTCAATATAATCACCCCCAGGAAATATGAGGGTGTGTACAGCCAATCTATTGAACAGCACATTAGGACTAAACTTTAAATGGAACCTTATCTGTTTTAAATTAGAACAGAAAAACATGCGCACACGCGCACACACACACGAGACTAAAGTAAACAAAGCTTAAGTAAAGATCAGAAAGAACCAAGAAACCCTTTTGACAGCGACATTAAAGTCAGCCATGCAAAACTCACTATAATCGACCTTCTCTTATGGAAACGTGACTGTGATAATTCCACCTTCTAAATTAAAGCAGAGATTGAGTGGGTTAATCAGAAAAATACCAGACTCCCTGGGAATTCCACACCATTTACCAGCAGGTCACATGCTGATCTGCAATCTTTAAAAGAAGTTGTTTCTTGATTAAAGGCTGATCCCCATGCTGTGTTAGGAAGCTGGAACTGGAGCGCTATAAGGGCCGCATTTTTTTTTTTTTAATTAAATGAAAGTCAAAATGCTTGGATTAGACCTTTGACTGAGATTCCAAATCTCTTCAACACACCAATTTCTCTATGCAGCAATGTGTACATTTATTACATTCTTACACTGTTCCAGATCCTTTTCTGTGTGTGTCTGAAGGATTACCCGTTTGCATTTTAATTGCAACTAATTTATCCGGACATCTGTGCTGCGGCAGGTCCAGGTCCTGATAAAAACACCTTCTATATACCGCAAAACTGTGTAAATAATTCTGTCCTTCTGACCAATAGAGGTGAACCACTTCCTGTAGAAGGTCATTCGTGATAAACTCTAAGACTCTAAACGTTGGCGATGAATTGTTGAGAAAACGCTATGACACACTTACACCACTCATTCACCAATAAGTCATTTGCCCACTGCATGCATACTAAGGGGAAAATTTATATTCCGTACAAAATACTTAATGTGTTAAATTCTCTCACTGGTCAATTCTTTGTCATTTTTCCCCCTACTTTACCTTCCATAGAACTCACAGTCTGATTTAGGTATATGGATAAAGAGCACATGGTAAGATGTCTAAGGTAAAATGCACGCGAGTAAGAAGTGGTGCTCTGTGTGAGTGCAAAGCCTGCAGAATCCGTGAACAGTACAAGGGGCGTTCAAGTCAAACCTGGACTTTTAATTGTGCAGAATAAAAACACAGTTGTGAGAGTAAAAACTACTTTTATTTCTATCTCTATATAATCCCTCTGCTAAACTAACGCATTTATCCCAGCGTTTCACTAGTGCTTGGACACCAAGGTAGAATGTTTTCTCAGTGTGCCGGAGCTATGATCAGACTGCCTACTTCATGTCTGAAATGCTGGCCCTCAAGGAACTCCTTTAATGTGGAAATAGTTTGAACTGAGGTCAGGAGTGTATTTGGGATGTGGCGATAACTCTCAGCCAAGTTATTGTAATGTGCAGGAAAGTGAAGTGTAAAGTGGTGATGGTGAATGATTGTGTGTAGAGATGCGATTCTTCCACAAGTTGATGACAAGTTATCAGTCGATTTTCTAGGAGCAGGCGTTCCACTTGCCAAATGTTCACAGGAAGTCCTGCAGGGGGAGCTTCGGGCCACCGTAGGTGGGATTGTAGCGTGAGTCTCGTCACTGTTATCTGCGTGAAATCTTCTGTAAATGTCGATCGGTTTTACCGGACCACCCCTTGTAAAACATCTACTCAGTCATTCAGAAACCACTGATGTGAACGCCCCTTGTATTTGCATTAAAAGATTATACACAGTTAATAATTTTTTGGGGCAGATCTAGAAGCTAGGTAAATTATAGGTCTAACTGCAACAAGATTGTTACTCCAGGAAACCATTGAAGAATTTTTGCACTCACCACACAGGTGTTATTTAAACTCACATGCAGTAACCCAGATAGCACAAAAGACGTATTAATGTACCACAAAAGACGTGTTAATGTATGACACAGCTAGTTCTCCTCCGTCACTTACATGACAGCTCGATTAGCAGAAGCTGTCTGGCACAGACTCATTGCTCCAACATAAAATCTTTATATTCTGCTGCTTTTCCTTCAGACTATTAAAGAGAACAGTTTTGTATTTCTTTTTTCTTTTTCACTTCAAAGACAAAAGAAAAGAAAAGAAAAAAAGAGAGAGAAAGATTGATTCATTATGCACTCAAGAAAAACAGATGCAAATTCTGTCTCAATGTGCACAACTGATCAAATCCTGACAGACTGGTTCTCTCTCTTCCTGCAGCTCAGCTGATACAGAAAGATAAAATTACTCTGAACAAAGAAAAGTTTATTTTACAGAGTGTTAAAAGTGTTACAAAGTTTCCTAAGTGTAACTACTTCTTAAAGATTAGAGACTTGAATGTCTCAGTTATACTAGTCTGACCAGTTTAAGTGCATTCAAATTGCTTTTGCTACAGTGTCTTATAGCGTATGTGTTTGAATGTGTGTGTGTGTGTGTATGTGTGTGTGTATGTGTGTGTGTGTGTGTGTGTGTGTATATACCTCAAACTGGGGCCAGTTCATAGGCATGCCTGGGCCATGGTTGGCACGAAACCATTTCAGATCTTCCTGTGTGTCAGATGCCTGGATTGTGTCTTCCAATGTCTGATATACATCCTGGAACCTGAATGACGAAAACCATACTTTTATACACCACGTGTGAGTGTAAGGTATACTGTACGAGTGTGTAAAACTACTCTGATAAAATGAAGTTTGTTTCATTCGGGATTCGAGAAGAAGTTTAAGGTCAGTGTAATAATTTGGTACCATTTACATATTTAAACCACAATGTGATTAAATTCTTAAATCTGATTTGAGACTGTTTTAATATAATTGGCATGACTCAGATAATTCCGGCTGTAACATGAACGATGGGTTGATATTAATGTACACACAACGATTTGCATGGAAAATGCACCACATTCTCCCTCTCACTACCGCTTTATCCTGTATACAGGGTCGTATGGGGGTCCTCAAGTATATCTCAGGAGACCCTGGACGGGGTGCCAATCCATTGCTGGGCATACGCTCATTTTCATTTGCAGACTTCGGGCAATTTGGGAACACCAATTAGCCTAATCTGAGCCTAAACTGGAGTACCCAGAGGAAACCCACCAAGCACAGGAAGAACATATAAACTCCATGCACACAGACCCCCGAGTTGGGAATCGAACCTTTTGTTTACGGGGGGGGGGGGAGGGGGGGGGGAGCACGCCAGAGAGAGAGAGCGCACCCAGGTATCCTGCAGTCCTGTAGATTGCTTTCTCTGTAACTTAACACCTCTCTTTGCTATAGAGCATAACATTTGTAAAGGTCCATCTACTCTAAATTCTTTAAATGACCCAATAAGCAGCTAACAGAAACAATACCAAGAGTTCCATTTAAAATCTTAAGTGATTAGTGCAAGGCTATAAATTGATAACCATTTTAAAGTAATGTGTTTGTTTCATGTTGATGCTTATTCACCCTGTCTGCAGCTAAAGATTTCTGTCCTATAGGTTAGTATTGGGCGCCACGGTGGTGTAGTGGTTAGCATTGTCGCCTTGCACCTCCAGGGTCCGGGTTCGATTCCCGGCCAGACTCGATTCCAGTCTCTGTGTGCATGTTCTTGGTGGGTTTATTCCGGGTACTCCGGTTTCCTCCCACAGTCCAAAGACATGTAGGTTAGGTTAGGTTGATTGCCAGTAGTGTGTGTGTGTGCCCTGCGATGGATTGGCACCCTGTCCAGGGTGTACCCTGCCGATAGGCTTCAGGCCCCCTGCGACCCTGAATACAGGATAAAGCGGTACAGATGGTGAGTGAGTGATGGTTAGTATTGCATCTCATCAATAAACACGAGGATCATGACAATGGTATAAACTTTTGAAAAAGTAACTGTCTGCATGAGCTGCATTAATAAGCCAGGAATTTATCACATACACCTTAATGCTTTAGGGGCACAAAATATACAGATAGAGGAAGTGAACATTGTACGCAAACGAACACACTTATGCTTTAAATTCATAATGTTGGGCTAAAGCAGTGCTCGTATCTTACTTGTGATTTGTAGACAGGTCAATGTGTTGTTTGACATCCAGTAGGACCTCTTTGAAGAAACGGAGTCTCTTGTCCTCAAACTGCTGCCACTGCTCAAACACCTGCTCCATGTTCTCCATGTACTGAGGCGTTACCTTATCCAGTTCCTCCAAAGACTTCTCATAGCGCTCCTTAGTCTGATGCACCACACACACTTAAACTGTTATATCACGGAATGCCTTCCACTCAGATTAGCAAACAATGTGTGTGAACAACATATGCAATGCGAGTCTAATTTTTTTTTTTTTTAATTTAGCACTTACCTGCAAAATGTACAAAAACCATTTAAGATTTTAAGACATTATGCAATTATGTCCTAGGGATAGTGAGGAATTTTCACCTTCACACAATCAGGTATAATCGCTTTATGTGGGGCATTGCGAAGCCAACAGTCTGGTGGCCCTAGTTTTCTCATTTTTGGGTTTGAGATAATAGCATTGTAAATGTGCATGCAATATCTAAAACACTAGAATTAAAAAGGGGCCTTTATCAAACTACAAGCTGGCTGAACGTCTTAAATACATATTTGCACACATGCCTTCTCGTGCACGCGTACCTTCTGCACATCCTGTTGGGACTTCTCTACTTTGTCTTGGAGCTTTTTCTGAGCCTCTGGATTATTGCTCTCCATCTTGCTGTTGTTCTCCCTGCTGGTGGCCAGCTTCTCTTCCTTGCAGGCTGTGTGGTAAGCCTTCTTCATCATGTCCACCTAAAAAAAACAAACAGGGAAAAAAAAAAAAAAAAAAAAAACAGGGACAGGGTTCCCATTAAAAACAAATAACACTCCCAAACTGTGTTTTATTTTCCCTATGCTTCTTCACCTTCATATTGGTGTACATCAAAAGTTTGCAGTAAGTTCACTCTGATATAACAAATAACAAAAAAAGATTACAAAATTGTTTCAGGCAGTGAAAACAATGTTCTGTAAAAAGTGGGACAGGGTCATGAAGTTGTGATCTTATGTAAGGTTAGATACAGTCTGTGCCACTCTTGTTTAACATATGAACAGCTAGAATAATCACTCTTTCAGACCCTGGAGTTAAACACACTGCTGTAAACTCTGCATCCATCACTCAGCTATAAAGAAATGTTGCAATATCAACCACTCCCAAATGAATTGATAATGTCAGCTCGTCTATAAAAGTGCCTTTTAAAATGAACAAGTCCTTCTGTACTGTAACACGATATACATACATGCACTGTCACAGCAGACTTTAGACTTCAGCTTCTGTTCTGTCCCAGTTCTTGTGACATTGTGCATACAGAAATTATTTTATACTTATAGTACTAAAAACATAGCTGTGACTTCTGCGGTTGATTTTTGACATGATGCACCATCATCAAGCATCTGAGGAAATTGTGAAAAAGTTGACGCTCCAGCAATTAGCAGCTTTTTGTTCATATAGGGTATTTATAATTTTGCACATTTATTATGCCAACTTATTTACTTTCTTATGAAAAAAAAAAGGAGGAGGAAAAAAAAAAAAAAAAAACAGCACTGAAGCTGGAACCTTGATTTGTTGATCTAATAAAGATCTAGCCTAAAATTGCAAACATTCTCGAACAGTTTTTTGAAACTACTGAAAAATGTGTGTAGTTGCACAATTTCCATGTCATGAGGAAAATAAAAATATGTCAGTGGTTGTTGGCAGCATAAGAGGACTTGCACTGTAGCAGTGTCAAAAAAAAGTACTGAATGTTTCTAGGTTAAGTTCACTCACTTGGGAGGAAACCGGAGTACCCAGAGGAAACCCACCAAGCACGGGGAGAACATGCAAACTCAATGCACACAGACCCCGAGGCAGGGATCGAACCCGGACCCTGGAGGTGCAAGCTGGCAGTGCTAACCACTAAGTCACCGTGCCACCGTTTAGGTTCAACTGTCAGTAAAAATATAAGCAAATACATTCAAATTTATGGCATTTCCCAGACAGCCTTATTCAGAGTGACTTACATATTTCTCTCATTGTACTTCTGAGCATCTGAGGGATAAAGTCCTTGCTCAAGGGCTAATCAGTGGCAGCTTGATGGTGCCGGGGTCCTTCCGATCAGTAGCGCACAATACCTTAAACACTGAGCTACGTCTTCCCTGTCATAAATCAGTGTTTCCATAAATCCTGCTGAAAGCTAACTAAGTATTACAAAACATGACCTGTTAACACACCAAACAAAACAAAATGTGACTGGGAACCTTTACTGTGAAGGATAGTCAAACAATTCCACTTGGGGGGGGGGAAATGACATTCTGTCTGGTTGTCTCATACCTCTTTAAGTTTCTTGGCCCAAGGTTTTTGTGCTTTGCGATAGCCATCCTCTGCCTCTTTGGTTTCCTTGAACCCGCCGATCATCTGCTTGTGGTAGGCGTCCTTCTGCCAGTTTTTGACTTTTTCAAAGTCCTCACCCATGAGAACCCCCTTTATCTCCATGTGTAGATCACTGACCTTCTCCGCTTCAGTCATCAGGGCACACCAGGCCCTCTCCACTGTCCCGTACTGAGGCCCTGCAATACGACATAATCACACAAATCAGCTCAACTGATTAATTCAGCTTTACCCATTGGCTACACTCACGGGCTGTAATCAGCAACACAAGAACCCATGGGAAGGCTGAGAGGAAAAAAGGCTTTGTAGCCAAAATTAATTTTCCCCACCACATGAAGTAAACAAATCAACTCAGGATGTTTTACAACACAACCAATGTGTACAACAATAACACTGCTACCAATACAGAGTTCAGTCACACCAAACCTGGAGAAACGCTTCGCGAAAAACACAAAAACTGTTATGACTTTCTGCCTGGAATGTTCCAGCCTTTTGTTCCAGCTCCATAAGATCCTCACCTTTGTCTATCAGTTGTCTCCAGCGTTTGGCCCATTCTGTCAGTTGCTGTGCATATGCTTTTTCAATGCGAGCTCGCTCATGAATACAGTTCATCAAGTCGTTACACAGACGATTCCCATCATCCACCCGCTTTACTGCCCGTTTGTAATTGCCAACCTGGTTCAAGAAAGAGAGGAAAAAACTGCCATGTTTGCTGGCTGTCTAACTGCAAACAGTACAATGTGCACGTATATCAGCATGAGCGTGTATTACCTCCCAAAAGCTGTCACTGGAGACATCAGTTAAAGAGTCAGTGTAGTCAGACATGGCTGCCTTCTTTGATTATCTGAAAAAAGGAAGTAAAAAAAAAAAAAAATTACATTGCGTTTGTGTAACACTGCATTCTGACATCACGTCTCCGGTCTGAGCGACAAGCACTATGGATTAGAGAAGGGCTTCTCATGCCACGCTTCAGCTGCTGTAATATTAGACCCACACTGTGCACGGAGCTAAAAGCATCACACAATGTCTTTTCCATGTTTGCCTGTAAAAAGGTAGTGATTATTATTTTTTTTTTTAACATTCTGGTTGCTGTCAGCTGTAACTCAAACCTGATATACCTTATATTTACAGTAAGATCACTTGCTATGCAATAATCCACAAGATTCATTCATATAACATAGTTTAAGATGGTTTCAGTTCAGGATTTCATAAGTGTTTGTAGGAAAATCAAATAAAACATACACACAGTAAACAAGTGCTTCTCAAAATGTTGCCAATGCTGTGATCATTATTATTAAGCAATTAATTACAACTGTTAAAATCACAAACCACAAAAAGCGAATACAAAATAGACACATTAAATGTTCTATAGTTTCATCTTCTTAAAGAACCAAAAGACAAACAACCAACACAAAAGCAACAAACCCACAAAAAACGAGGCAGAAGAATTTAACAAAGAAAGAAACATAATAGTACAAGATAACACTGTGAATGGACAGCATGCTCTCTGCTCTGAACGTCAAAAGAAGATAAAAGTAAAAAGTCAAATCTTTCTTGGAAATAAGCTTCAAAGCCCCTCAGGTTAAATTATAAATGCGTCACAGACCCGGTCGCTTTCTGTACATCCTCCCTCAGATGCCTTCCTGGCAGCAGAATTCACTATTGACTTTGCACTCGGGAACGAATTCTCAATGCACAATGTCGCGAATGTCAAAAAAGACAAGGAGTATGCATTCGGTCGAGTTGCGGACCTGCCTCGCCTTTTTCGGTCATTGAGATGGCGGGCTTTTCCACTGCGCATACTGTTGCTTTGTCTCATGGTCGTACCCGTACACCCAAGTTTCGTCTCCGGTAATGATCCTGGACATCCACGGCACGCTGAGGGAGTTCTTGGCAGACTTCGATGTTGCCTGGAATGTTCTGACAATGGCAGCAATGTTGTGGATTGTTCCCAGACAATCATCACGCACAAGTTGTGGACATTTTTGTGGTTTCGACATTTTTGGGGTCGAGCTCGTTAAAGGTCTTCCTGATTTCTTGTCATCTCCCAGTGATGTTCTTCCGCTCTCGAAGTTTATGTGCCACTCAAAACACCTCGAATGACTTGTTGCAGCTTCGCCGTAAACTTGCTGAATCATGTCAAACATCTCTGTGGTAGATTTGCCCAGTTTCACACAGGATTTAACGTTCGCCTTAGTTCTAACTGGCTGTCCATGATGAAATAGCAGACGTGGTCAGAATATCACCAGTTGCACAGTTGCTGATGAACACAGGACAATGTCTTTTGGCACATGGAAAGTCATTTTATTTAATACCACCTCGTATAAGAGAAATGGGACCGGTAACCAGAAAGCTTAGGGCAGGTGAAGAACATACGAGTGTGGTTGCGGACAATTCACAGATATTATTAAGATCCAATAGAATTATTAACAAATTTGACTGATCACTTAAACTGAATGGGTTTAACACAAACTAATACAGTGGAACCTTGGATTGTGAGCATAATTTGTTTTTTGGAAGCATTCTTCTACATCAAAACACTCGCATATCAAAGCGAAGTTCCCCCATAAGAAATAATGGGAAATAGATGATTCGTTTCACAACCCAAAAATATTCATAAAAAAATTTATAGAAAATGTAAAGTAAAAAAAAATAATAATAATAATTTATTCTTTACCTTTGAAAAGAATCCCGACAGAGCAGTGTCTGCATGCGCGGACAAACACACACACACAAACAAACATACCAATGAAAACACTTCTCTGTCGGGAAACTTTTTTAACAAGGAGCCTCTCTAATGATACTTGCTTTTGCTTTACGTGCGCACACATGATCGCAAACAGATGTTGACTATACGAGAGACATTGAAGATGCGTTCCAATCGGCCTGAAGTACCCTGCGAAGTATACTACACAGGGTGTGTTCAGCCATGTTAAGTGTGATTCCAAACCACAGGGAACGAAAATGTTCAGTTCAAAGAGAACTCCGAATGGTGTAGGGAGCAACTGAACAACGGGTCTTCACTTCAGTGGAAAAAGGAATGAAAAATGTCCCATAAGTCATTGTGTCTTGCTGGAGCGTGGAAAAAAAAATTAAGCTCGGAACAGGATATATTTATTATCATTATTATATGACAATTTACAATAATAATTTTAATATAATCAAGAAATCTGTAGTATTATATAGGCTAGTAATCTGTAATATCTTTAATCGATTATTATTATTCAGTAATTATTTTTTACAAGTTACACACGTTTGAATAGCATATGTTTCATAATGGTATCGGTGTTAATAAATATTTCATATTTAATGTCTCTAGTGTGAAACATCCACAGCAGCAGCGACAGATATCCATTACTATGGTAACACACGGAGAAAGTGACATCTGCGCTGGTGACTTTGCATGGTGTTCAGAATGGTGAATTTCTCTTCACCGACATTTCGAATGGAGCAGGGAGTAGGGAGTAGGGAGCACCCTGTGAACACTTTGGAATGGAACACAGCTTGAGACGGAGCATGGGAGATGATTACCTATAATCCCATAGTGCACCAGAGGGAAGAACTATCGAGTTGTGATCACATGACGCTCGACAGAAAGCTCATGAGTACTACTCGTATATCAAGAGCTCGCTCATTTATTAAGTTGACATTTATTTAATTTATTTTGCTCGTCTTTAAAATACTCGCAGACTGAGTTACTCGCAATCCAACGTTCCACTGTATTTATAATACACCTAAACTGTTCTAGAAAGTTCAGGAACAGCCAGCGCTTTGTCTCTAATTAATAAATTAAATATTAACACACAAAGTTAGATAATGTCCATGAAATTCATATGTACTGAGACATTTATTTTACAGCTAAATGGCTTCTTGAGTAATGAATGTTAAGGAAAGCTAACAACATGGCTATAGTTTGCTCAGCCTGTGCCGTCCTTGGAATCTCGGACATGCCACTGAGAGCTACACACAGTATCGATCATCTTCGGTAATGATGAAGAAATCTACTCTCAACATTCCTTTGTAGAGTCCAATAGTGACACAGGCATATGAACATGAGGACGCATCACTCACTAAACTTAATGCGGGACATTTTTTCCGGAGAAAGTGATGAAAAATCCTGCCATTCTTACAGCACTGCCTGTCCCTTTAACACTGATTTGCACAACACTGGTCTTACGTACCTTCGCAAACACTTGCAGACATCTCACACACACACAATTTCCTGCACACCAGCTGATGGACCTTATCAGAATAGCAGCAGGAAAATTCATAGTTTCCATGATTTTATTTCTAAAGCAGTATTACACAAAGCCAGGTATAAAAGGAAAAGCAGGTGGGAAAAAAAAAAAAGGAGGAAGAAGGAAAAGATTTCTTTCATAACTTTATTTACGCAAGTAAGTCACATGGGCTCAGTGGGTTTACGAGCTTAGCAACCATCGCCACAGAAAGATTTTGAGTTAGTGAATAGTTTTCTCTCATTTATAATGACACACACTCCGCTCAAACACAAAGCTTTTATTTAAATATCCTGGAAAATGGGTCGTGGATAACAAACTGTCGTTTTGTGACACACCTTGAAGAGGGTCAATCAAAGTGAACATTTCGTCTACAGGAAGACGACGGAAATGAGGCAGTCGATGTCAATTGTCATGTTGTTAAAAAAAAAAAAAAAAAAAAAGGACATTTGGACAAAACCAAAAAAAAAAATAATAATTTCGTATTCAGATCTAAATTTTAAGAAGTGTGTAGATTTCCAAGTAAGAATACTTCTTACTTCAGACAGGAAGTATTTGAGGCAGTGAGCCTTATACCAGATGCACTAACTCAGCTGTAGGTGTATAAACACAAACACACGGTTTGAAATTCAGCACACACCTATTGGGAGGTTTTTCCGTTGCTTGGACGAGCACTGCGTCGGAACACTGCTGACAGAGACTCCTCTGTCACATTCATCCACCTCCATTCAGGCACTGTTTCCTCTCTGGCATCAGTGTGAACTCAAACAGCGCTGTCCCTGACTAAGCGTTTTTACACCCATTAGTCTTTTACTTCATATGGTGTGGCTTGTTTTCCCCCCCCACAATGGACAAAAATTTAAGGGGGAAAAAAAAAAAAGGGGGGAAAGAAAAAGAAAAATCTGATGGGCCATGTAGGAGGTCTTGGCGATTCAGCCCGATTCTTGCAGGTTTAATAATGTCTTGGACATTTCTCAACACAATTCCACTAATTTTAATATTTTATCTGCTAAATGAAGGTCAATAATTTGACCTTTCTGAAATGGCACTTTTATGTATATATATATTTTTTGGGAGGTAAGGCAATTCCTCTCAATTGCATTTCTGCCTGCAGCATTTCAGCTCTGTCCTTTGCCTCATTTTCTCCTTACTATTATCGGATAATATCTACAAAAAACGTGGACTGCAACCCAAAAAGCAGCACATTCTATTTACTTCCTGCAGCTTTGGCAATTTGGGGTCAAATCTCTCTCAAACGCTCAGGTTTTTTTTTTTTTTGCTTTCCACAACAGGAAATAATATACAAGGGGTGTTTGACTAAAAGACAAACCAGGACTTTTAGTTGCGTAGAATAACAGAACACGATTATGAGACAAAAACTTTATTTTTAACCTTTCTTTTTCTATATTATGCCCTGCTACACTGATGCTCTCATCCCAGTGTTTCTCTAGTGCTTGGATACCACTAGAGAAAGTCTAGAAAGTAGAAAGGTAGAAAGTCTTCTCAGTATGCCAGACTGAACTGCCTGCTTGACGTACAGGACTTGTGTACAGGGGATGTAGGAATAACTCCCAGCTAAGTCCCTGCAATGTGCAAATGGTGAATCAAGTTGGTGATTTTCAAGGATCAAGCGGTCCACTCGATTAATGTTCATTATCACATTATTATATAAATAACTGGCTTAAAATATTTAATGCATTGCAATCAGCATTTACCTTTTTAATTTGAAGTTTGATTTTTAAAAAATCTAATCAAAGTTTTACATAAAATGCTAGGAGACCTTAGTGTCTTCAATTTTGAAAATGAGTCTGAGCTCACATCTGCTCTCAAAAGCCATGCAGGTTTATCCCTTCATACAGGCCTGTTTCCTGTACTTGGAAGATTTAAGCAATATTTGAGCCTGCTGGAAGTAACAATCATTTAAAAAATATTTTATTTTTACATATTTATGTGCAGTAAAATGTCACCTTGACTGAGGATGAAATATTCCTGTAGTGTTCTCGTCAGGCTTCACTAGATGTGTTTTGTTTTGTTTTTTACTGTTGGTGTAGCTTTAGTAGGCATCACTGCTTTGCCATGTGGTATCTATGTGAATGTGGTTCTGAGGCTTTAGGTTTTGACTTAACCCAATGTGGTTTCTTTATACATGGCCGAGTTTATATTTTTGGCTATACAACACTGATTCATTTAAAAAATAAATAATTTAATGCATAATAAAAAATAAAAAAAAAAACATGCAAATACACAACCGACAACAATCTTTGCTGATCAAGCGTAATATAAACAATCCGGTACTCGGTCATGTAACTAGACGCTTATAGTTTTGCCATAGAGTTTACTGTTTCTCCATCTGGTGTTTGCTCACACCCTCTTCTCAGTAGACGTCTAATATTTTTAGAGAATCTTGCCAAGATAAAATGGATAAGCCTGGCCTGTGTGAAGATTAAAGTTTCTTTTCAGTTCTGGTCTATATCACTTTTTTTGCCACTTCGGAATTAGTGACCACAGCATTGCTGCAAATCTCTCACATATCACAAATAGCCTGCATGTTAACAGTGATTGTACATTTATCACAGTCAGGAGTTTCCCCTTGTAGTAGAAAAGACAGTAAAGGAGTCATGCCTTCTCATAGGGGAAAGACTGATGATTATGACTGTGTGTGTCTACTTTGGCTGATTCATCACCTCTCTTAGCAATATTTTCTCAGCAGCTTCTCAAGTCCCTCCTACTGAACACACACACACACACACATTTACATCCTTGGCAACAACAGTGTTACATAGCTACAAAAACACTGAGGAGCAGTTCCTCAAAACCGAGACCAGTTACTTTTTACACAAGACCACATTTGACAATGAAGGAAGTATTTAATCAAGGAGCATCTGTAGTTTAAAGGAGACCTGGTGTACCAAAACATTCACAGCTACTTGTCCTTTTTTTTTTTTTTTTTACATTTTTGTATTACCAAGGGGTTAAACAAGATTAGATTTTCCCCTTATTGTGACCTCACATAAGAAGTTACCCCCATGCCCCGTGACTCTGTAGCAGCTCATTAAATAAATCCTGAAATGTTGCATTTGAAGGAGGAGTGAAATAGTTTGAAGTATGTATTACAAAAACAAAACAAAAAAAAACAGGTGTTTCAAAACAAAACACTGGGGGAACCTCTAAGACCCATGTTGTTATAGAAACAGTAAATTATTGGACCTTTAAAAACGTTTTATATACACATTACATCCACAACACATTTAGGATCTAGTACACGAGTTCATTTACTGTGCTTTTACCTTAACCAGATTGAGGAAAACATTCAGACAACCAAAAACCTAAACGTTGCATAAGTGTAAGCTCCCTCAGTGTTAATTACTTGTGCTTACATTACTGCAGACTGATAATATGTTAATAATATGTCTAACAGCTTAAGTGGAATAAAACTTGTTCTTGGACTCGAAGAGTGATAAAAGATTTATCATATTCATCAAATGTACGCTGCATGTACTGTACACATGGCTGTTGATATACAGATATAATCTGATGGATGACAAAATGTGTTTCAATAACTAGGCAAAGAGAAACGTTTTGATTCAGTTGTGATTGTTTGATGACTTTCCCCCCCAACACAGTGTTTTAAATCAGCGCAGTCAGATCACAAACATGAACTCGGACACACTGATCAGAATCAGGCTAAAAAGGGGTGGCTAACATATTCTAATATATGGCAAGTTTTAAGCAATAATACAGAGAAAGACCAACAAATGTGGTGACAACAGTGGGTAAAACAGTTTTACTGCCAACCAAATTGCCCTCAAATAACCTTTACTAAATGAAATCTAATGTTTTGGAATAGTCAATAGGTATCAGGGTTGCCAGGCAGCCATGAAAAACAAACAAACAAACAGAAAAAAAATTAAATAAAAATACAACGTAACCACTGCATTATTTTGGAGGCGAGTTCTCAGGGGAAAAATCTGTATTGAAATATATCTATATATCTATTACATTATTTCTTACCCATTAGAAATAATGTAAATGCAGATAAACTGTTCCAGCCACCCAAAAATATTACCAATATTACCAATTTCCAACACTATAATCATATTTGTGCATATAAAAACAATCAAAACATTTAGAGGACATAAGTTAAGGTTAATTTCTCCATTTGTTTAAGATTACACTTGGTACCAACTGCTTTTTTTTTTTTTTTTTAAATCAATGATTTCTTTCTTAATTTCCACTGAAAGTAGATCCCCTCTCTTCTTGGTACCTTCCTTGCTAACTTTCTTTTTTGCTAACCCATGGTCCTATGTCTTCTTTAATTCTTGCACAAAATGCAAAAAAAAAAAAAAAAAAAAAAAAAAAAAAAAACCATTAAAAAAAACTAATTCGCTTGGCTTGGCTTTAGGGCTGTGCGATTAATTGAAATCGTATCGAAATCGCGACTTTTCTCGCAGTATGCTATTTGAACCAATCACAACGCAGCGTGCCTAAACAGAGCGTGAGAACAGAAGACTGAGCTTAACGACAAATAGGCTGCAGAAACAGGGACACACAAACACACGCATATACACACACTAGGGCTAAAACGATTCCTTGTTATGTTTTTGCGCAATTATTTGTTTGGCGTGACACAGCGCGCTTCTGGATGCAAGCCGCCACTAAACACCGACAAAGAAGAAGCGCTTACGTCACCCAAAAAAGTGGAATGAGACGCAAACAGTTAACTGTGTATTGATTTGAGGGAGGGTTCTGTTGCAGGATGCAAAATAGAAGGGAGCGATAAAAATATCAGCGAGCCAAGAGAAGAAGAAACCAGCAAGAGAAAGCGGTAGAGATTGTCAGTAAAGACTTATGTTTTGCCTGAGCTGCAAATTTTGAAACTTTTAGTTCTGAAAGTTAAGTTGCACAACTTAGTTTTTTTTTATTTTAATGTGTGTTATGTGCTAAAATGCCCCCTGCCACGGATTGCCCCCCCTACATAATCTCTATCAAATATATTAGGACACCACAATCAAAAATTCATATTATTATTAT
>JAQMYJ010000004.1:12295156-12309979 GCA_030014305.1 Clarias laeviceps
AGAAAGAAATAAAAATCAGGAACGATCATGGAGTTAGAAAGTGACCCCAAACTTTTGAACGGTAGTGTATATATAATTATTTGACGTGAAAAGAGGACCAAATTTCAGATATGTGCACAAAACGACTATATAAATAATTAAAATAATCCTTTTTTTTTTTTTTTTTTTGCGAAGAAGTAAAATGATCAGATCCCCCTTGATATCAATTTGACAGAGCAGTCATTGCTAATCCAGATAAAAGTAAAACTATCATGGAGCATTCCTAAATAAGACACTCATGTCCTGTTATAAAACTAATGGCACCAAAATAGAGCAGGTCAGTAATAATCATGGGGATCATATTAATAAATGAGATGTGAAGTCTCAAGAGTCCTGGCACATGTTTAAACAATTCAAATGACTCCGGATGAGTGAGTGTATTTTAGGAAAACATTACGTCACTCTACGTTACAATACCGTGGATACGACACTCACCTCAATAAGCCACGGCTTCAGCTTGTCATCAATAATGATGTCATACCCGTAGCACTCAAAGCAGTGTTTGTCGTTGATCATAACAGGCTGTGAGAGAGAGAGAGAGAGAGAGAGAGAGAGAGAGAGAACAAAGAAAGCATTAAGTAAAATGTGCTTTGTGGTTAGAAATTCCATTAACATTACAAATAAATGCTGTACTTAGGCAAACATGGTGCTTCTTTTTTTCCAGTCATCACTAAGTACAAACTCAACAAAACAAATGTTTCATTAACAAAATTATTATTCAGGTGGAATTTTTCCTGTAGTGTGAATGCAGGAGAAATCATGCAAGTAACTAAAAGATCACTATTATAACAGGCTTGTGGTTGCTATGTTAGAAGATACACTTCCTGTGTGATATTCTAACAAAGAGCCGTGTACTGTATATTATAGTCTGAATCAGAATTTTGACCCTGTTTTCAAGTGCTCATGATGCTTGTATAAACATTACAACATGTAACACTGACCTAGAAAATAAGTATTATACAATGATCAGTCGTAAGATTAACACTGATTATCAATTATATATCAATAAACTGGTCACAGGATCATGGGCAAGCCCTCTCAAGATTCGCCCATACGTGTGGGAACAGAAAAGCCAATGCAGCACAAATCGCTGAGTAAAGGCTGGCCATGAGAGAAAGGCAACAGAACACCCAGTGCACTACGGCCCTCCACACGTGGCCCAGAAGCTACTCCCCAAGAACCATTGTGATGCACCGGACAAACAAGTCCAATCCATGGACCCTCCACCCCGCGACCCACAACACCGCTAAGAATCTGCTGCCAACGTCCTAGTACCAGACACCACAATGGACCCTTAGAGGTCTTGTGAAGTCTTGCCCCAAGGGGTCAGAGCCGCCCCGGTGGCACAAAGGGACCCTACAACATACTGGCTTTGATGTTTTACACTGTAATCGTAGAGCTGAGTGGTGTATGCAAACATTAACTATGCATAACTATGGACAATGCACTCATATTATTGCACCACTGCACAAAAAATGCTTTGAACTAGAGTTTACATGCATCTGTATCTCCCCCTTGTGTCAGCTACAGTACCAATCAGAAAGTCTCTATGAATGAAGAGAGAAACAGAGCAATATGACTAACACGTTAGTTCAGTGTGCATGTGGGCAGCGATGGTTTCTGCCGTTTCAGCACACAACGGACTTAAATTTAAAGTAAGGATTATCAGGTTAAGGTGCAGCGCGTCGACTTTAATGTGAAAACGTTTACAGTTACCTTGTGCAAGCACCGAAACCTCTAATTATGAGACGGAAAATCCTACCCGCATAATCAAACCTGAAACTGCGGCTGGCTGATGAAATTAGGCTCAAATTAGGGCTTTAAGGTGCGGCCTGAACTGAAGCACTGACTACGTCTCCATTCGAAAATTTAATTAATGTACTGTACAGTATGTGATGCTATTTTATTCATAATATATCACAGTGGTAGCTACTTCACCTCATGTTATTGTAATGGTGAACAGAACAGATGATTACTAATTAAGTCTGTTAATGTGTGTGTGTGTCTCTGTGTGTTTCTTTACTTACAGCCACAGCTTTGAGAGACTGTACCACGATCCAGTGGATCTGGTCAAAAAGGTGGTTAGTGACTTCCTTTCCTCTGGTGCTCTCTAGATACAGACGCAGGTTATTGACTGTCCATTTACCTCCGTGAACAGGGTTATAATCATCCTGCATAACACAACAAGGTCCAACTGTTGTTGCTTGTAATGCATTTCTGTGAGACATAACACATGATGGAGCATGCAGGAATATAATGAAAACCGGGGTGGTGGGATGAGGTCTGTCATAAAGCGAAGTTTATTATCTTCCAACAATAGCACAGTCTGAACAGTCTTATTCCTCTTACACCACAGTGATTTAATTGATTGTTTTGTTAATTAGGCATCGCTTTTTTATACATTTATAGTTACATGTAATATTTTGGAATGCTCCTTGAAACAATTAGCTCCTATTATCATGTTCGTTATAGCAGATATAAACAGCTGGCCTTTCACCAGCCTCTCATTTTCTCTCTCTCTCTCTCTCTCTCTCACTCTTGAAAGTAATAAGACACCAATATGCACTGAAAAACCACAAAGACTTTCCTGTGTCAGAAACTTCGATTCGGTTAAAAAGCGCCGTCCAGCTCACAGAAAACTCCTCCTCATTAACAATTAACTTTTTTTTAGTCTGCTAATATGGAACGTCCATCATGCAGGTCTCTGTGTATGTTCTTTCTTTAGACATAATGAAATCTTAAATGTCTTGTGTTTATATAAACCTTAAACCTTGCATACTGCACTATTGTTAGAACCTTGTTGCTATAGAAACCTTCTCACCAATCAAAAGTGAGCTGTGTTCACCAATGCAGTGGTTTATAAAAACCTAAGTTGAGATATCATGTCATAATGAAATATACAATGAGACATGAATATACCTGTAATACCTTAGATTATAATAAGCTAAATCATTTTTGCAGCACCATGCTTGTTGAACTGACTGATTGCTAACTTAACACTAACTTAAATTATTGACAAACTTCACAGCATTTTGCAATGACATAGCGCATATTGCGTTTCCAAGTTTTGTATGATGCATAGCAAAAGTACAGAATGTCTCAAAATGTTCCATTTTCAGAATGGTATATGGCACTGGTGGCTCAGTGGTAGGTGTTTCGCCTGCCATGCGGAAGGCCTGGGTTCGATTCCCAGCCACTGGATGCAGTGCCAGTCCCAAGCCCGGATAAAATGGGAGGTTTGCGTCAGGAAGGGCATCCGCCGTAAAACCTGTGCCAAGTTGTTGTGCGGAATGGATATTCCGCTGTGGCGACCCCTTGCCGGAAGCAACCGAAAGACCAACAAATATGACACTTTTTACGCTGTGCAACACGGCACAGCAGGAAATATACGCGTATAAACACAAGACACCTTTTCTTCTTGACATGATACTCACCCCATGCTTCTGGATCGCCACATTTGTCAGATGCACAAACATGTTGTCCAGTTCACTAGTACTGGGGGTGTACTTAACAGTGCAAAACCGACAGAAGCCAAGTTTATACCTGCATAAGCAAGATAACATCATAAATAAATATGTCTACAGTTTTTGCTGTAAATCACTGGTTACAGATACAGTCTGTACTTACATGTAACACTTTAGAGGGCGGTACGTCGTGACCAAAACATACAGACGCAAATCAAACTTCTTTCCACCAATCAACAATGGATTATCGATATACAGTGAGATCACATACGCCTCCTTTCCACTGTTAGCTGCCATGAACCTGCAGACATAAAATAGGACAATCTCACTCATGAATGAGGACAACCATGATTATTTCAGGCCACTAATGAGTTTCTATGCAGCAGTGAACAAGATTCTGATTCGCATAACCAAATCATTTGTTTGCTAACTAGACATAAAATCTGTTAGCAAACAATTGATCACATAATCACTTCAGATCATCCATGTTAACACACAAGAGTAATTTTATAGCCTGCATAAACCAATGGTGAATTTCAGCATCACCCAATATATATTTATATGTATACACACATACATGGCACCGTTCCTTATATACTGCATATTGTGCATTTATACATATATGATACAATTGATGTCTGGTTGATGAATAGATACACAGTTAACTATAAGAAAAATATAAATAGTAATAGTTTACTACAGTAATTACTATATTATACTGTAGTTTACTATATTGGGGCAGAGGTAGGATGTTGGAGCACTGATCGGAGGGTTACAGGTTCAAACACAAGACCTTGAGCAAGGCCTTTATCCCCTAACTGCACAGATGAATACCCAGCCACTGGAGATGCAGGGCATCCTCAGTTGTGGCAGAAAGGGCAGCTGGCGCTAAACAAAAAGCCTGTGCCAATAATGTGTGTATCAAATGACCCGCTATGGTGACCCTGAGAAAGAGGAAACTCTTAAAAAAAACTGTAGGGTCTGTAGTACAATTTACAACAGTAATTAACAACAGGATATAGTAAAAATTTAATCTTCTATACTATTTTGACTATAGTTTACAATAATAATTTTACTTGAAGTAAGGTTCAAAACCACTACATTGGAACCTTGGATTACGAGCAAAATTCGTATTTCAAAACACTTGTAAATCAAAGCGAATTCCCCCATAAAAAATAATAATAGAAACTTATCCGTTCCACAGCCCCAAACAATAAATACATACAAATAATTAATACAAAATATAAAGTAAAAATAAAACAAATTAACCTGCACTTTACCTTTAAAAAAAGTAAAAAAAAATCCTGACAGGTAAATGTTTTCGTTTATGTGCGCTAAAGTAAGACTTCTCCCCTTTCCCTAATCTCAATTTACACTGTGACCCCTCCTCCTCTCTTATTTGAGTTTCACACACACAGACACACACATTAACAGAAAAACTGTTTTTATCGGAAAAATTAGCAAGGAACATCGCTAATAACTCTCGCATTAGCGCACGCTAACGGAATCACTGCTGTAAAGTAAAAAAATAAAAAATAAATTAACCTGCACTTTACTTTTGAAAAGAATTGTGACAGAGCAGTGTTTCTGTGTAGAGCAGAGAGTGTGTGTGTGTGAAGGTAAGAGGAGGAGGGGGTGGGGGTGGGTCTGTTTGTGTGTGTGTGAAGTCGAAAGGAGGGGTGAGCGTGTGAAGGGGCACGGTGTCTAATGACGTGTGCGCACACAGACACAAACTGCAGGCTGACACACACACAGAGAAAGTGGATCTTTAAACTCTCTAATGAGACTTTCTTTTGCATTACACGCACCCACGCGCATGTGTGTTATAATAAACAGTACACACGCGCTGTACACACATGCATACAAAAACAAAATAAAAGATGTTTTACACACACACACGTGGTCACAGTGTTATAGTAAACAGTACACACGTGCACGGATATTGATTATACCAGTGAGAGACGATCACTAAGACCCAGCAGGGGAGACGATAGAGAGAAAAACCGTTTGCTCAGTTGTGAACCCGTCAAAACAAAAAGCGCATGCGTGATACATGATACTCGGTACTGGTAAACCAAGACTTTTTGTTTTTTAAGTCAAAATTTATTACAAATCTTTGCTCGTCTTGTGAAACACTCGCAAACTGCGTTACTCGCAATCCAAGGTTTCACTAGTCTTTAATATATTATTTGCTACACTATTTTTTCTATGGTTATGCCAAAAGTAGATAGAATTCTCATGAGATAACACAAAATAAACTCATCTATGTGCATGTCTAGGAGTGAAATTTATGCAAAAAAATTCTAGATTTTTTACAGATAACATTTTGGTGGTCAATCTGAGGATGGACTCAATCTGAGGATGGACTGTCCCAGAGACAAATAGCTAGGAATCTTAAAATACCCCTTTCCACCATGATGAACTATAGCTTTACTAAAATCAAGAATAAGATACCAGGTCGACCCGGGCCATTTAAAAGACGTTTTCATGTTGTTCAAAAATCTGAACAATCCTCTAATTCTATGCCTAGGCGGATTGATGCTCTTAAAGCTGCTAAATGAAATTTCTAATAATGCAACAATAGATAAACCTTACACACAAAAAAGAGAAATTAACACATTTTCTTGTGCATACATTTATCATAAATACGATGGATGTCTCTTTACTTCTTGCATTTTTGTAAAGACAGACGGCCATGTGACCTCGCCCAGTGTATCTTACGTGGAAGTGCGGCTATCCCGTGACCATTTCTTGATCTGCGAGAGTTTGTTAATGAGGAAGATGCCTTTGCCCTGAGCCTTTCCACAAGGCTTCATAATCCATGTGCTGGATGGACTTTTACGAAATTCTTCCACAAAAAGATTGTAGTCCGCAGGGAGCATGAACGTCACTGGCACAAAATCTGTCCATAGCAAACAAAAACAGATAAGATGAAGCAGAGTAACCAATTTGACAAAAAAGGGGGTTTGAGTAGACAGGCTATTAAGCATACCCAGGTAAAGATATTTCCCATTTTCATCTTTCTCAGCAAGAGGGCTGCTCTCCCTCTCCAACTCCTTCCTGTACCGTTTAATGTTCTTGATCATTAGATCTTTTCTTGTCAGCTCATAGTGGTTTGGGAAGTGGTTAACCATCTGTTCATCAGACAGGCGATAACCCGTGTCCACGCTAAACACATTGCGGATAGTCTGGATGCTCATCCTGTAGAAACACATTCAACAACAAGCAAGGTGAGCTTCAAAGGAGCAAGCAAAAATCAATTAGCTTAAAGGGAACATCCACTGTGAACAACTTGAAAGTCAACAATTTATAATCAATGTCATTTTCTATTTCACTTAAAATTTAAGATTTATTTTATAATCAAATTCTGAGTTAACATCTGATTTGTTGATAGTAGCACAAGTAAGAATTAGCCCCTTATTATCTTCTTTTTTTAGTCAGTCAGCCCAACTTTCATTTTAATCCCTCCAACAATATGCGTATCATCTCATAGATCATGGGCTTTACAGCCAATGCAAAGCCCACTCTGCAATTTAGAATTTTTCATTGTTATATCATTGAGCATAAGCTTATTATTCCATCCATCTATCTAGGAACTTCTGTAGTCCAACGGTATTTATTCCCATTTTTATGACAGTGGTAGGATCTCCAGCCAACATTCACACACACTGAGCAATTTGGGAATGCCAATTAGCCTAATTAGCCTGGACTGTGGGAGGAAACCAGAGCACCTGGAGGAAACCCACCAAGCACGGGGAGAACATGCAAACTCCATGCGCAGGTGGGAATCGATCCCGGACCATTGAGGTACAAGGCGACAGCGCTAACCACGAAACCATTGTGTCGCTTCAGTAATAAAATTTTTTTATTATCTTTTGTGCCATTATTTGCTGTTACCCTAGATTAATTAAATGAAATATTAAATTTAAAAGGCACATATCACAGTTTAAATGCACACAGACCGCGATGCAGGAATCGAACCAAGACCCTGAAGGTGCAAAGCCACATCACTAAGCCACCATGCCACCCAAAATTTCATTACCCCTTATGCTTTTTTATAGCATTCCTCTAATTAAGAGCACTAGAAATGTCCCTGTGGCATCGGTGCACACATGCTAACCACCAAGTTAGTCCCAGAATAATTCATTCATTCATTAATTCATTGATTCAATCATCTTCTATACAGCTTATCCTGTGTACAAGGTTGCACCTGTCCAGAGGATAACATTCATCGCAGAACACACAAACACACACACCTGCAGGCTATTTGGGAATGTTTCATGTCTTTGGACTGTCAGAGGAAACCAGAAAACACGGAGGAAACCCACCAAGCACAGGGAGAACATGCAAACTCCAAGCACACAGGCTCAAGGCAGGTATTGAACCCTCGACCCTAGAAGTGCGAGGCCACGGTGCTAACCACTGGAATCATCCAGAATCATTCAACATATCACAAACATTTCAAGATGTCTAAGGGTGGACATTTCCTTTAAATGGATAGATGCTTATATTGCTATAACAACGGCTGTCTTGCCAGTAAAAGTTCCAGTCTTCGGTGTCTGTCACTTGTATCCATCCTCTCTTCTCAAAGTTGTTGACAAGCACAGATTTTTCTATGTCGGTCACCCACTTCACCTTACCAGCCATCACGCCTCCTGTAAGGATGGACAGGACCTGCTCCTCATTGCAGGGGAGGATGAGATAGCCTGTCTCCACCCATCAAACACTGTTCCTGGAGATGATAAGGAACTTACAGTAAGTATATAACACACACACACACACACACTTCCTTCGGCCACTTATTTAGGACACTTACCGCTCAAGGCCAAAGGAGCATCCCTGCAGCATCAGCACCAGGATGTACTGAGTTTCTTCAAACCAGCTGGATTAAAAATGTCGCTGTCTTAAACCGTTTCTTAAGTGATATTTCATAGTCCGCTTATTTTGCCTTTTAAACGCATTATTCTCTAGGTGGACAGTGAAATAACAACACAACACAAGTGTTTCCTGGGAGGAGGAAGTCCATGGCAACGTACTAGTGTACAAGTATTCTCAAAAATCCCGCCCACCAATCTTGTAATTGGCTGCCTTCAGTGCTTCCTATATTATGATTGGCTAGTCACGTGCTCAAAAATGGCTAGTCACCATGCAGGAAACAGCAAAGGGGAAATGAGTGCAGTGGGGTTTCCAGCACAACATATCAAAATAAAAGTCCACTGCTCATCCCTTTCCATTTATAAAGCAAGCGTAAAGGTTCTGTTTCACAAAAAGCTCATAAAATCCTTCAACATGCAGGGAATATGAAGTTGCATTTTTTGACAGACAGATGCTATTTTTAAATAATATATACATAAGATGGAATGTGAAATGCGTCCCTATAAAATAGTTGTCAATATGAATTGAAATTCAGCACATGAAATTAAATTCCATGGCTTCAAATAAGAGTTTATAATAATTATATGTCGAAAATCCTGGCAATATTTCAGCCAAAACCTGAATAAGTGCGCTTGAAAACGTGCACCACTGAATGCAAATAAAGGCATAAAAAATACTTTATTTCCAGTAACTGCTTTATTCCAAAGCCACTGGGCCATTTCAGATGATGAACTGTCCCTGTATAGGACGCCTATTCATTTCAGGGCGATCCCATTTGCACCAACACACTCCCAGCTGAACCTTTCAGGTTGCACGGTGGTTTAGTGGTTAACACCTCCAGGTCTGAGTTTGATTCCTGCCTCAGGTCTGTGTGCATGGAGTTTGCATGTTCTCCCAGTGCTTGGTGGGTTTTCCCCAAGTACTCTGTTTGCCTCCCACATTCCAAAGACACGCAGATTAGGGTGCTCCCAAATTGCTCATAATGTGTGAATGAGCCTGTGAGTGTGTGTGTATGTATGTGTGCCCTGTGATGGATTGGCACCCCAGCCAGGGTGTACCCTGCTTCGTGCCCTAAGTCTCCTGGGATAAGCTACAGGCCACAGCATAAAGCGGTATAGATAAGTGAGTGAGTGATACTTCAGCCAGCAAGACAAAGCAACTGCTCACAGTTCCAGGGTTCAATTGCTGACCTCCAGTGACTGTCTGAGATGTTTTGTAGATTCCCTCTGTGTACATGTGGGTTTCCTGCAAGTACTCTGATTTAATACAAACATACATGTAAATGGATTGCATACTCTACAATGCCCATAGACAAAGAAATATATTCAGCCTTGTGTTTCCTGGGATAGTCTCTACTCCACCATGCTACAGGACAGGCTAAAACTAGTAAGGAAGAGAAAAAAATGAACAAATGAGTTATTCTACAATTCTGTCTAAAATCACACCCTGTTCCCCATGTATGGTGAAAGACTTGCCTTCACCTGACGCACTCTAGCAGGTACAGAATACCCACAAAGTAATTTGGTATTCAAATGTGGGAGTGTTGAATTTCTGGCGGATGAAAGCATCCATAATGTGACCATTACTCCAGTGCTATCCCTGTACTCACACACAATTTTAAGCAATAAAACTGCTTAGATGATATGAAGATGTCGTTAAGGATATTGCAATATATGCTTATAATACACCAATAATGGTTCTTTACATTTGTAGCATTTATTATTATATAACTTACACACACGCATTCTGCCTTATCTTATGACATCAGCGGTTTTCCATAATTTCTCCATGTTTTTGAATAACTTCTATAGCTATCTATGGAAATACATCAATGCCGAAATTCCTCAAAGCAAAAATAGTATGAACCGGACAAAAATTTATTAAATTTGCATGTATATTATGAATTATACAATCATAATAAATTGTAATGGAAAAACATTTCAAGCATTATAAAGGCTGTAAGGATTTTTGTCCCATTCGGATCAAATTGCAATGCAGAAAAATACAAACATTTTTATTTCAACAAGGTTTTGTTCAGTTCATGTAATTCCAAATGCTTTGAAAAATTTTGGCACTATTGAATATTTACAGCTATTGTAGAAAACACATTCAAATTCCAATGACATTTACAGTATTTGTAAATATAATAGATTTTCTGGTTGGACTCAGTTCCGTCATTTATACAGTAATTAGATACATTAAGATGGAAATGTACTATAAAAACTATAGAGCCAGAGTAAAGCAAATACAGGTTTTATTTATCATTCCAAACAAGATGGAAATCATTCATATATTTCTTGTACAGTTCAGAAAGTGTGTAGTGTCAGCCGTAATTGTAACGGAAATAATCTTTTGTGCTGCATGATTCAAGATTTTAAAACATATATACACAGTACATGCTATTAATACTTTATTTCAAGTTTTATATATCAATACAGTATACTGTATGCAGCTTTACAATATACTCCTTATAATAGATGTAAACCAGCTCATATTTTTGCAGAACAAAAGTGAGGCTCTTTGCTATAAACTTAGGGGGCGAGGCGAGATGCACGATCCTGCCCCAAAAATAAACTCATGGATTACACCTCAGAGTTCAAAATTCAATTTCAAGACAATCACTGTCTTTACATGGTCAGTGTTATAAAAGCAGGGAACCTAACAAGGAAAGGAGGAACTTCGATAATCACTTATTGGATCCTAATGTGCAATAAGTGAGACACAAATTATATCAGGCAACCATCTGAGATGCATAGTATATGATTGTAAGTCTTTAAAGATCTTGGAAGAATGAATCAGAATGTGGCGCTTAATGAAAGCTATTTCTTTTGTAAGAGACATTGACTTCTCTGATGCACGGTTAAAGAATGTGCCTGATTAAAAGCCTTTCCACAGTCACACTTGAACGGCCTTGCCTGCGTATGCACGAGCATGTGCCTTTTTAAGTGTGTATTGCTAACAAAGGCTCTTTTACAAATGCTGCACATGTAAGGACGCTCTCCTGTGTGTATTCTCATGTGGACACTCAGGTAACATGTCTGTGTGAAGGTCTTAGGGCAGAGTGGACAGCGAAAGGGCCGCTCTCCCGTATGATAGCGCATGTGTTTCGCAACCTCGCCCTTGGTCAGGAACGTCTTGCCGCATTTAGGGCAGTTGTACGGCCTCTCTCCAGTGTGGGTCCGGTGGTGTCTGTGCAGTGCAGACGCTTGAAAGAACATCTTCCCGCAGAACTCGCAGGGAACGCTCGCTCCGCTTGTGTGCTTCAGCAAATGGCTATGGAGAGCGTAACGCGTTTTACAGCGATACTTGCACTGGGGGCAAGTGTATGGTCTTTCCGTTCTATGGGACACAGAGTGCCGCTGGAGACTGATGTTGCTGCTGAAGCACTTCCCACACTCCTCACAGAGAAAAGGCTTGTCCCCGGAGTGGATTTTCATATGGACGTTGAGTGCACTGCGTTGTTTGAAGCTCTTTGAGCAATGAGAACACTGGTAAGGTCGTTCCTCGCTATGCGTCTTCATGTGTTTGACTATAACCTTGAGGTCTGAGTGTGTTTTATCACATTTAGAACACTGGTAAGGTCCTTTGAAATCATGGACGCTGAGGTAGTGCTCCCTTAGCAAGTCGAGCCGCTCAAGAGTCTTGGAACACAAAGTGCACGGAAGCTTGCTCTCCTTCTCATGCGCCAACTTGTGCCTCGCCAGTTCACTCTGATTCAGGCAGTACTTCCCGCAGCGGGAACATTGCAGCGGGTCCTCACCCCAGTGTATGTGTACATGCTCCTGGATATCAAGCACGGACTTGAACAAGGCATCACATTTGACACACTTAAAGAGGCACAAATTTCTGGCACAAATTTCCTTGTGCTTTGCTATCGCGCAAGTGTCTTTACAGTTCTTCCCACATTGACTGCAGATGAAAGGTGCATCAGTTTTTATGTATTGAGCAGCATTCTCCTGTTGTTCTTCTTCATCCAAACATATGTCTTCTTTAAGTGTAGGATCTGAAGCGACACTTGTGTCTGCCTCAGATGTGTTAGACTGGAGTCCTTTGGAAGGACACTGTGCTGAATCTGTGCACTGACTTTTCCATTCACAAACATCCTCGTGTTTTTTGAGATTGTACGAGTACTTGAAACCTTCGCCGCACTGAGAGCACTTATGAGGATGGTTAGCTGAGGGGGATCTCAAGTGCTGTCTTGAGTGCGAGTTGACTGGGATTAAGCTTGAATCATGCTTTTGTCCTGCTACGTTACTCACAGCAAGCTTTTCTATGGACATCATGGAGCTAGGCTGATTTTCAATCTCTGCTTTCTCACTGGATTTGAGATCCTGAGACACAGCTCCTGAATCGTCCCCCTTGATTTCTACACTTCCGTCCTCCGTGCCTTCGCCATTCCTCTGGTACACCACCACATAATCTTGATGCACACACACTCGCTGCTGATGTCTCCTCAAGTCAAAAGTGTACCTGAAGGTCTTATTGCAATTCTGACACACAAAAGGACGGTCCACTGTATGAGACACCTGATGTCTTCTCATGTCAGAGCTTCGAGTGAACGTCTTGCCACAAGTGGGGCACGTTTTACAGACTGGCACTCCTCTGTAGGACCGAACTTTAGGGCTATTCTGGTTTTCTGATTCATGAGGTGCGCTCAAGACCTTCTGAGGGTTCTTTGCTTCTTCAGCTGCACAATGCAGATTGTATTCTTCTGGATGATGAACAATGAGGTGGTTCTGCAGCTGGATCTCCTCAGCATCCTGAAAAGAGCAAAAAGAGCAGGCATATTCTCCAGATGCCCCTTTCATTTCTGCATCTAGGAAACATGCAAAGATTGGAAAAATAAATATTGCATTTTGTAGATCATCACTAATGTTTATCACAGATCTACTAAGCAGGGAATGACAAGTGTTAATGCCAGGGGTAGCTCAATGGTTAGGGAATTGGACTCCGATGGTCCCCGGTTCAAACCCCACCAACAACAAGTTGCCCCTGTTGGGCCCTTGAGCAACTCAATACTGCTCAGATGTACTGTATAAAGAGATAAAAATGTAATTCGCTCTGCATAAGGGCATCTGCCAAATGTTAAAACATAAATGTATAAATAAGAAACGCAAGGTTCTTGTTGAAATGTAAAAATAAGAAATACAATCTCTGTACCAAAAGGAAGGCAAAATTATTAACTGACATAGGTCATTCAAATCACATTTTTAATAATTACAGGTAGAGTAACTCTTCCTAAGTGCTACTCATTAAAGTCTATCATTTGTGCCAAAAATCCTGAATCCTCTTTAAAAAAAAAAAATCCCTTTTGTCACAGTTGATGTTCTCCCAATGTGTGGTTTGTCTTCAATGCTATATGAAACTTCTTCATCCATCTATGCACATTGCTAGTCAATAGTGTCATCTGTAATGCAGTGGGAGACGATCAACCGCCACAAAGTGGATTTTTAAAGAGGATTCAAGAGCTAGTTCAATGATGGCGCAAATGCATCGCCTGTGAGACTATGTTGAGTTTTTGTATAGAGAAACAATTACTCTACCAATGACCCATGTCAGTTAATTAAAAAGTTATGCCCACTTTTGCATTATTTTTGGTGTGGCCCTTGTACATTTAACTACAAAGTAATTGATTTAGTGTCTGGTCCAAAATGAACTAGATATTTTCTAAACATGCCATGGGGCAAGAACTTTAAAGCATTCACTTGTCTGATGGCATGTTTAGAAAATCTCCAGTTCATTTTGGACCAGACACTAAAAAAAAACTCTAGTCTAATTACTTTGTGGCAAGGTGTGTACAAGGGCTCTACCAAACATAATGCAAAAGGTTCATCTCCTGCACTGTTTTTTTTTTTTAATGAAAAGCAAAAATATATACAGTACAGTTTTATGCAAAATTTTAGGCACCCCTTGATAAATAACAGATTTTGGTTTTTAAAAAAAAATTATTGAAATACATGTTAACACAGTCTCTCTCGGAAATAGAAAACAATGCACAATATTTTTAGCAAACATTAATGCATAGTTACTTTTTGTCATAAATTGAACAAAGATAAAAAAAAAATAAAAACATAATTGTGGCACTGTGCAAAGGTTTGGGCACCCACCATAATCAGTACTTAGTAACACCTCCTCTGGCAGATATCACAACTTGCAAACGGTTTTTATAGCCAGCTAAAAGTCTTTCAATTCTTGTACTTGAGATTTTCTCCCATTCTTCCTTGCAAAAGGCTTCTAGTTCTGTAATATTCTTTGGACGTTTTGCATGCACAGCTCTTTTAAGACTTACCCACAAATTTTGAATGATATTTAAATCAGGGGACTGTGATGGCCATGACAAAACCTTCAGCTTGCATCTCTCCCGAGATTATTCCATAGTGGATTTCGAGGTATGTTTAGGATCATTGTCCTGTTGTAGAAGCCATCCTCTTTTCAGCTTCAGCTT
>JAQMYJ010000004.1:12319261-12330138 GCA_030014305.1 Clarias laeviceps
ATTTGGATTTTTACAACATTATTGTTGAAATACACAGTCCTGAAAAAGGGACGTTTCTTTTTTTGCTGAGTTTATGTATGTTATTCCTACCTTAATTTTTTTACCTGTTTGTGAGCTGGTGTATTAGGTGAATTTCCCCACGGTGGGATTAATAAAGTTTATCTTATCTTAAGACCATGGGGGTTGGTTGCCTTTACAGTACATTGACACTGCTGATTTCCGAAGGGTATTTGGAACATGAAGGCTTTCAAAGCTTTATTTGAAGAGTTAGTTCACCTTGAGGTTAGAAGGTGAGTCATGTGAGAACAAACTAAATAACTTGTCCCCACAAGATAACTTGTTTTTTTTTTTTGTCTTGCAAGCGCAACACTTTTGAGGAGTTTAGGGCCTCCATATGTTCAGGAAGCTGTTGCAAGGATGCAGTTGACCTGGCAAGCACATCACACAGCTCACAATATCACCTATGAATCTTAAACAGAAAAGGGCATGAGAAAGCAAAGACACTGCAATTGAAATTTAAACCGAATTTCCTGATTGATTCAAAAAATCTAAAACTTTAATAGACAATACCAAAGTTTGGTGGTAATGTTCGGTTTTGTCTTCCAACAAGTCGTTGTAATCACAGCCGTGCTGATGCCGATATTCAGTACAACGGCACTGGCAAGCGTGGAACTGCTTTCATGTAACTGTTCCATAAACAGAAAATGAATATTGGCTGAGAATTTAGACAAAATGTGGTCTAGTATTTTGTTACATTTTGCAAATTACCCGTAGTGTGTGAATAAGTGTGTGTGGTGTGTGCATGTGTGTGGCCTGTGATGGATTAGCATCCTGTACCCCGCCTTGGGCCCTAAGTACTGTATCCTGGGATAGGCACCAGGCACCCCAGAGATTCTGTACAAAGGATAACTGAATAAATGAATTAATTGAAATAATTCAATAGAGTTTAAAGTTCATCATCTTTATTTACATAAGCTTATACTTCATCTAGTCCAAGAACATGTTGATCTCTGTCTCATGCACATACATACATACAAAAATAAACAGCATATAATTAACAGCTTAATCTTCCACACAGGTATTCATCATTATCTAACAACAAGTTTTGGCGTGAGGCTTTGTTTCTTGCTTAAGGCCTTGTCTCAAAATACCCTTTGCCGCACACTACACCTCCGCCCTCGGCTTCATTCGCCATGTTACCTTGTGGCTATGTCCGAAACCACACCCCATATTCACTATATAGTGCGCTGCGTGCGGAGTCCGCCATTTTGTAGTCGAATCACAAATTCCGCTCCCTACGTTAGGTAGTGTGCTACTTGGTGCCCCAGGGCGCATGCGCAGTGCCAGTAACAATCCACTGCAAACCAACGACAGCTAGTAAACCAGAACACTGAAGCAGAAATCCAGCGGTAGTTTCTGAACATCACGATGGGTATGAGTTACTAATTTCTTCGATGAGTTATATTTGTGATGGATATGATGGCTTTGTAAGTAGGACGTTTCTAAATCCAGTACTGCGTTAGTAGCACACTTGACGGCCAGTTAGCTAGCATGAGAGCTACTGCGACTCACTAGAGCAGTGTTTGGTAAAGTATATTATCGTTCCGCTGTGCTGATGCCAAACGACTGAGCAGAAGCCAACTAGCTTTTGTATTATTTAAGAAATCATCACAAAATATACGCTAGAGAACAATCATAAGGCTCGGATACACCATCTTTCTAGTTTCCTGTAGTAACAGACAGATGAGCAAAGCGCGCTTCGAGGCTCTTCTCCAATCTTTCGTTACTGAAATCACTTTGTCGGTGGATCTTTTGGCGGTCAAACCTAAACACTAGTGCCCCTTGCAGTGAAGGCGAAGTGGCGAGGGAATGGTTTGAGACGGGGCCTACTTGTTAATAAATGTTATGCTCTTGAATTGTTTTAGCACAGTTTACTTTGTTAGTTTGAGTTAACTTTTTTCTATTAGTCTGACATACTATTATATAATATACATTAGCACATAATTAGTTCTTTAAAAAAAAAACCGACGTTATTAGATCTCACCCGTTTTCTGACAAGTCCCTCCTCCTCGCTCGGGTTGAGCTGCCGTCTTTAATTGTGATTGGCTCGTAGAGTTTCCTCTCCTGGTGAGAGTGAGTGTTTCGGCCAATCGTAACGCGTTTCCAAATTACAGGTAGGAACTACGTTGAAACTGTACCGCGCATGCGCATTCCTGGTCTAGAAGCACGGCAACGTCCGACCCTTCTTAGCAGTCCAGAGAAATTATTATTTAAACACATAATGGGTATATGTATATTTTTGCTTTGCTCAAGCGTATATGTATTATTTACATAACTTTTTTGAGTAAATTATTTGTACTTTAAAACTATGCTGCTGCAGTTTGCCGCCCACGGCCAGTCCGTGATTATGTATTTTGTTCGTTTTAAAATGTATTCCAGAAACCTCATATGGCAAACAATACGGATAATTAAACTTGGGTTAAAATGCAAGGATATCATAATGATGATTATGTTTACAGCTAGCCTGTTTAATCTGCCATCCGGTAACGGCAGTTATCCCGCCGCCCGGTGTTGTCCAATCAGCGAGCTGTTCCTTAATATGAACTTGTAGTTTATCCAATCATCAAGCAGTAGGCGGGGCTTTCGGGGTAGGCGCGTGACCCAGTTTTAGTTCAATACAGAACACACACACACACCATCAGCAACGACTATGGTAAAACATATTTTCAGGAAAATGCAATGGTTACCAAGTACTGTCTGTTTAGATTAATTAAAGGCGTTGTATCATTGTACCCTTATCTTTCATAGAACATTAGAAGCTGACCTCTGGAAGGTCATAAACGTTTTCCTAACTGTGTGTGTTGTCATAAGATAATCTCACCAGTTAACCTAGACAGATATTAAGTCAAATTTCAGGGAACGACATAATCTGCATTGTGATGTTTGTTCTCCCGGTGACAAATATTAAGAGCATTAAGGTAGGTGAACTAACATTCCCTTCCATTTATATCAATACCTGTATTGTTTTCCTTTCTCCTTAGGTTCTGTCCCACCAATTTCCTCGCTGCGCTTACTGGTTCCACCTCTACGGCTGATGTCTGCCTTTATGTGGAAAATCGCTCAACAGCAACACCTTGAGCATTATGGAAAACTAGAAGAATTTGTCTCCTTGGTTACGAGGCTTGTCCCGGAGGTCTTGACCAGCAGACAAAAGGCCACGCTTGTAATGGGGCTCAGAGCAAAGGTGAGCAGAGTAGGAGACAGTACGAGTGTAGATCGTTTCACAGGTCTTTAAGAAGAGCCTGTTCTATGTACTGTTTTTATGTCACCCTCAGATGATCCTTGAGATGTGCCGAGGTGAACTGCCAGCAGACCTCGAGACCGTGAAGTCGCATATACAGAGGATTCAGTCCTCGCATTCATCAAAAGTAAGAAGATCAAAATATTTTGTCTTGTTTTTGGTTTTGTAGATTATACTTTGTGATGACTGAAGTAATGTTTGCCTGACAATGCTGTGCTAGTTCTGCTCATTTTAATAGAAAGAAACTTGTGTTCTCAGGGAATTGATACAGAGGCAGACATTTTGCAGGCAAACCTTCTGACACTCGTGCTGGGTCTGCTGGAGGATCCTGCCAAAAAGGAATACTTCTTTCAGGTCAGTGCATGTCACATTGTCAGGCACAGAACAGTCAAAGAAATACTTTGTACACAGAAAGAAAAACCGGAACACATGGGAAATCTTGTAGCCAGGACATGTTTAGGGTTTAAAGTTTACCTCTTTAGTAGACCATCAGCATGTTGAAAGAGAACATCACCAAAAATCTCCATTTGCTGCTTCTGAGTTAATAATGTTTTTTTTTTTTTTTTTTTTTTTTTTTTGCTGAATCAAAGTGATCAAAATGTTTTTTTTTTTATTATTTTTTTTATTTTAAGGAGAGTTAAAATGGTGTGATTAAATAATTTGATATCATAGCCGAAGCTAAGCGATTAATTTATTTATAGTAATAAATTACAAAACCCAGTTGCTGTTAATTTATACAAAGAAACTAGGGTGTTATGTGATGTAACCAAGCATGCATGGTTGATCAAGATGTAGTTCTAGTTGTTCTCAATAGGTCTCTTTTTAGATTATGCCTACTTGTATTATAGCTTTGTTATTCTTAAAATGTGTAGTAGCACATAGATTTCTGGCTTGACCTGTGAGGTCTGTGTTTTCTTTGCTATTAATCTCTGGAGGAAATAGAGGGTCATAAATGAATAAACAAGTGCTTAATGTTTTTATTGGTTTGCCTTATGATATAAAAGAAAAGAAAATCACTAAATGGTGCATATGAGTGTAGATTATGTTTACTTTTCTTTCTTAATGTGTGTAAAGAGAGTTGGTAGACTGGACTCAGGAGCAGTTCTAAAGTAAGTCGAATAGGCTGTAAATCATATGCTAATACTGGAAACTGCTACAAGGCAAACTGCATGGTTCACTGGGCTCTGAAAAACAGTGAGTTGTGGGCGTGCAAACTTCATATAGGCAGGATGTAGTAAAAGAAGCGTTTTTTATAGGTAGATTATAATGGCTTACGTTCTGCAGTGTAATTCAGTGGGTCTTCATGTACATATTCACTTGCCCATGTACATTTGAAAGTGAAACACGGTGTGTGTGTGTGTGTGTTCTGATGTGTACACAGTTGTATAGACAGTTGTGTAGACAACTCTCAAAGGAAGCGTAACCTTGATTGTACTGGTCCATTTAAAGTAAACCAGCTCATTTATTGCCGGTCACAGACACTCTGACCCTGAGTTTATTAGCTCACTGTCATGAGTCATTGTACTGTATCGTAAAATGTGTGTTATAGGAGGTGTTCCCACAAGAGTATGGTCCAGAATTTGACCAAGCACTGCAAGTCCTGGTTGGCCATTTTCTCTCGAGACTGGAACAGCTGCTGCCAGTACCCAGCTTCAAACAGGTAGGACCAGGAACATAAGCTTCACTAAAGTTTCACCCAAGCGTTTCATGCTTCAAATGTGTGAAACCTACTTTATTTTTTTGTCCAGACTTCATCATGGCTCAGTGCCTGCCCCTGGGAGTGGAATGAGTACCTGGGGTCTGTTTGCAGGACAGAGAGCTTATTACCTTTAATGCAAACTGGAATTTGTGGGACATTGGATGACAATGGTAAGGTCCATATCAGTGTCTTCTAACAGATTTTCCAAATACAAACTTTTCATCAGTTCTTCTTTATTGTCTAAGAGAGTTTTACTGAGTTGTTATACGATTGTAGCGCTGCCGTCGATTGTGGAAGACCGAATCCTGTCCTCGCTGTCCCTAACTGACATGGTGATAACCACTCAACCGCAGCCACCCTCCCAGGAGGCCCAGGATGAGGACGTGGAGTGTGCACCAGATGGTGTCCAGGATGAAGACATAAGTTCAAGTCTCGATGGAGCCGTAGCTACTGAATACATAAGAGCCAACGATGGAGCAATGGAGGAAGATTCAGAGAGGCAGACCTTTGAGAGAGAGATCAAGGAGGCAATTAAACATTTGGAAAAGGAGAGCGACATGTCCGCTGAGGTCGTTGCGAGTCTGCAGAGCACAGGAATACCAGGGGTTGACTCTGAATTAAAAACTACTGAGGTAACAGGAAGTGCCATGGCTGAAGCAGTACCTACGGAAGAAGATATCGCAACGGATCAGCAAACTGTCATCCCCAGAGTTGCGCATACAAAAATCACTCAACCACTGGAGGTTTCACAGTCTGCAGCAAACCGAGGGAGTGACGAGGAAGTAACCGAACAGTGTGATCCACAGCAGTAAGTCACTAAATGACTAAACCAGTTGTTGTATTAAATAGAATTTTGTTATAACTTTTTTTTTTTTTCCTTTTTATAGGACTGTTCTGGATGAAGCAGCTCAGGGAGGTGGGTGCATTAATGTTCTAGGTGCATAGCTGTGCAATAACTTGAGACTGCTTTGACTGTGATATGAGTGGGTTTGAGACTAGTTCAATAACGAGTTTGGAGAAAAAGGCTGATCGGTTGCTTTTAACATGCACAACTTTTGTTAATGTAATGCCATAAAATTGCATTTCTGTTTCACACCTTGGAAGCTTCTGTGCTCAGTACAGAATTGTTTATATCTGAGGCTGATCAGCTGATAACTTCACGGCCAATTAGAATGCAAAAAAGCCAATTCTGGTCATTAGCTGCTCAACCCGTTCATCTCTATTATAAATGTAAAAACCGTTTAAAAAAAATTTGATTCTTAAAATGAAAATATCATATCTGAATCTATATATATTCTTTTCTTTCTTCTCCATCTATGTCGTATTAGTGTACCAGTTTCACTTCAAGGATTGTGTGTTTGGTCAAAACTTCTGTTCTAAGCACTGCCTTGTGTTTTTCAGAGGATAATGCTGAAGCATCAGAATCGGAGTCTCCCAGCAATCCCCTGCCAGTCGAATCCCCAAAGACTCCTTTAAAGAGTTCTTACGTCCTTGGCAGGCTTTTACACAAATGTCTGAAATGTGGCAAGCGTTTTGCGTATCGCTCAGAGCTCCATAAACACCAGGAGAGTCACCGACCCGCAGCGTCCATCAAGTGTTGTGAATGCGGGCAAATCTTTCGAGATTCGAAACTCCTGTCTCTGCACCGACAGAGAGGCTGTCGCATGAGGACGTACAAATGCATCAAGTGTGGGGCAGCGTTCAGGTCTCTCTCAAACTGGTACAAACACCAGCAGGCTCACAAGGTAGTCTGCACACACAAATGCCCCGAGTGCGGGAAGGTGTTCCGAAGCCTCACCGGGTTAGTGGCTCACAGACGAGAGCACATGGGTCCTGCGGTAAACGGCGTTTACACCTGTGACAAGTGTGACATGACTTTTGGCTCGTATCGAGGCAGGGTGCTGCACCAACGGGTCCATACTGATAAATCCAAGCAGCCTTCTCGGAAGGAGCGTGAACCGGGGAAGTGCCGCTTCTGCGACGAGTCGTTCGTCCTGCTCAGCGATTTGAGAGTGCACCTGAAAACTCACCCCGAGTACCGGCCGCATCAGTGCGACCAGTGCGGGAAGTGCTTTGCTCTGCACCACAGCCTGCTCGCACATCTCTCAAACCACACTGGAGACAAACCATACCTCTGCACGCAGTGTGGCAAGCGCTTCTTCAGCAAGGTCCAGCTGAAATCGCACATGAGGTGTCACTCAGGCGAGAGGCCGCACATGTGCCCTCACTGCGGGAAGTGCTTCTCACTGCTGGGTAACCTGAACATCCACGTACGAATCCATACTGGCGAGAAGCCCTACTTGTGCCGTCACTGCGGAAAAGGCTTCATCTCTGCTGGAGAGCTGCAAGTGCATGAGCGCAGTCACACCGGCGAGAAGCCCTACTCTTGCAGCATCTGTGATAAAAGATTTGTAGTGTCGAGCCACCTGACGGCTCACAAGCGCGTTCACACAGGAGAGCGCCCGTACACTTGCACTCAGTGTGGCAAGACCTTCATACGGAGATACGACTGGAATAAACACATGTACACTCACTCAGGGGTGAAGCCCTTCCCCTGTAACATCTGCCAAAAGAGCTACACACGTCGCACGCACTTGAACAGACACATGCAGAGCCACGGTGCAGGACATTAGTAACACCAATCTAAATCTGACCAGAGTGGAAACTGGTTAATGTACAGAAGGACATGCTTTAAATAAGGACATTCCAGTGCAAAGTTTCAAAAGCACATTGCTCATATGTTTTGTTTGACCAAATGCAGATATAATTAACCAATAAATGTTGGCCTTCTAGTTTATCAGAATACTGTGTATGTGTGAATGTCTGTTAACAGCTAGCTCTGAGTTGAAAATCATGCAAAAATGATTCAAATTCACAAAAGTGTTTAGATTTTTTGCTAATTTTAATTTATGTTTCTGACCCTGGTTCAGGCATGAACTTTCTTCATGTTTCACGTTTGCGCCATGACCCTGGGGCTGTGAGGTGACAACGCAACCCACTGGACCACATCACCAACCATGTCATTTTAAATACTGTAATTGGGAATATATACACATTTAAAACATGGTTTAATCTTAGTTTTAGTCCTTCAGTAAATGTTAAACTTTGATTTAGATTTCAGTTTAATTTTATGTAAATCTGCTGCTTTTAAATGCAGGGAGCTAAGCAAATCTAATACTGTATAAAGTTTTTGTAGGGGGAAAAATGATCAAATGATTGTTATTCCTGAAAGCTTTCTTATTTAGACTGAATTTTTTTTCAGCATGGACAATACAAGCAGTTTTGGAGATTTAAAACAGACTAAGATTTTAATCACTGATTTCCTAAGCCATGTTTAAAATGGCAAAACTTTGATCAATAAATAACTGGTTAGTTTTGAGCTTGTTTTAATCCTTGTATTAGCAATTGTCCAAATTTCAGATTTTGTAACATGTACAGCAACAGAACATTCCAAAATATGTATGAATTAAAAAAAGACTATATTGTCCATATTTCCAAATTCGTCTGCACTTCAGTCTAAACAAAAATGTCAATCCTTAACCATGACCTATTTCAAATCTGTGTTGACAGTAGCTCAGAATAGTGAGTTTAGAACTTTGCCTCATTGTATAATTATTTCTTTGGCTCATGTGAGTTGGAGGATAGACCAATCTAGTTTAGTAAAGCTGAAAGATTTAGAATTAGGTTTTGTATCGCAGAGAGAGAGAGACAGGAGAGAAATAAGAAGTTCAGCTGTGTCTCTGTTAAAGCAGACAGATGTACATTGTCTGGTCAAAAATGTCACCATTTAGATTTCAGTGAGCATAATGCTTACTGTATAAGAATTTAATTAGATAATTACTGCTGTGATTAATATGTTTGAGCCGGAAACATTTCTTTTAACCCTAACTGATGCAGTGAGTAAGTAGCATCTCATTTCTTAAACAGCCATGTTGGAAGAGCAGTTCCATGGTCCTGGAAAATGTTATTTTGTCAAATTATAATGAAGGGTCAAATTATTGGCAAAAGAAAAGAAAACAAGTGAAATTACTAGAATATGGTTAAGAACATGTAAGAGCAATGCTGAACCGTCAACTTTAATGATGAAATCTGGTAAAAAAAAAAAAACATGAATAATGATAATTGAAGATCACCTAAGCATTTAGTAAAAAATGTCAACACTTATGTTTAATAGTGAAAGTAAGAGCATTACCTCAAGCACAATGTGACCCAAACTCACAGGATTTGGACTTAATAGCTTTGTGGAAATAAGAATTTGTCCAATTTGCTAGGCAGCATAAAGAATGAACTGGAGCATTGGGAAAAGGTCATGTGGTTTGATGAGTCCAGATTTACCCTATTCCAAAGTGATGGGTATCAGGCATCAGGGAAAGGAGGGAAGCCCAAGGTCTAGGTTTAGTTATGTGGCACTAAAATTAATTCAGTCGATGACCTGAATGTAGTGAATGTCCAGTTTTTTTTCATTAATGCATTTTTCTTCCCTAATGGTTTGGGATATTCCAGGACAACAATGCCAAGATTCATTAGGCTCAAACTGTGAACGATTGGTTTTGGGAGCATGAGCTCCCAATCATTTTCACATGTAAATCACCCAATATAGAAAGACTTTGGGATGTGCTGGAGGAGAGTTGTTTGACTCTTCCATCATCAATACAAGGTATTGAGCAAAAGTAATGCAACTCTGAAAGGTAATACTGTATTGTGAAATACCACAAAATGAAATAATTTAAAGTTTTGTGTAAATACTTTATATAATACTTTCCCCAGAAATGTTTAAAATTTATATTTTTGGTGTTTCCTATTGGCACGCCTTTATGCAAGTATTACTTTGCTTTCATGTACTGTATTACCTAAGGTTTGAGGGAGCGCGTGCTCGTGTTCCTCTCCAGGTCACTAGATGGCGGTAATGTAGACTTAAGCTAGTTTTAGTTACATGCGGTGGGGAAAAGGAAACGCACCCGAAGGCGTAGTTAAGCGCTAAATCTTACAGTAGTTAAAGTGTAGACAGCAGCTTTAACACTTATAAGAACACCATGGGTATGCATGGACACACACCGCACTTATTACCTATCGTTATGCTTTAATTATTCTGCCTGCGTCGCGTAAATATGAAATAAACTACGATTTATTTCTTTACCGTCTGGTTAGCTAGCACAACAACAACAGAGAAGTTTGGCTAGCGTTCAGATATATTATTCACACATGATAGTGTTTTGAATGTATAAATGAGTGGCTTCGTAATGTTTGTTTACAAGGAAAAAGTCGCCTCATTCCTTTCGGCAACTTATTAACACTGGTTGTACTGATCACACACGGATCCTTTACGACGGCGCACTTTGGCAATGAAAGTCTAACGGACATGAATTTCATTTCGTGTAATAAAATGGCAAAAACAAAATGCTATGATTAATTAAACCAAAGCTTCAGAATTGTAACTAGCCTTATACCTGGAACTTTATTACTCTGTGTGTAAATATATCGTGGTGTGAGTGGTTTTAGGCTGTACATGAATGGTGTTAGGCTTGTCTAAATGTCGTTGGGCTGGTATATCTGATGTTGGGCTGGTGTTTGTGGGTATTTGGCTGGTGTTTGGCTCATCTATCTGGTGTTGGGCTGGTCTGTATTGTGTTAGGTTGGTGTTTGTCTGGTCAGTGTGGTATTTGGCTGGTCTGTCAGTGGTTGGCTGGGGTTAGGCTGACCTATCTGCTGTTTGGGGGTGTTTGGCTGGTCTATCTGGTGTCGAGCTGGTCTAGATAGTGGTTTGCTGGTGTTTGGCTCGTCTACCTGCCGTTAGGCTGGAGTTTGGCTCGTCTACCTGCCGTTAGGCTGGAGTTTGGCTCGTCTACCTGCCGTTAGGCTGGAGTTTGGCTCGTCTAC
>JAQMYJ010000004.1:12337571-12349890 GCA_030014305.1 Clarias laeviceps
GTGGAACGAAAATCATACATGATTCCAAACATTTTTTACAAATAAATAACTGAAAAGTGGGGTGTGCGTAATTATTCTTATGTTGCATATAACACTTGGGGAATGATAGTGGATGGAGGCACCTTTCCTATTTCAGATAAGTTGTAATAAGATGCTATCCTTCATGTTAAACACATCCACCTGCACCTTGCAAACCCTTCCCAGATTTATGGCATGTGTACTTCAAACCACACCACTTTATAACAATTTTTGGTAACAACAGTCAACCAACTAAAAGTGAGTGGTGCAACAGAGTTCTGCACTTCATAGGAAAAAGAACCATAATCTAAAGAAGCACACTAATTGCAGCCTGTTAGTTTGGCCAGAGCAAATAGTTGGATGGATGAAATTCTGTCTCAACACGTGCAGGGTGAAACAAAGAAATGGGAAAATGGGTGTAAAATATCAGCATTTATTGCTAACTAGGGCTGCAACTAACGATTATTTTAAGAATCGATTATTCTGTCGATTATTTTCCCCCCCGATTAATCGGATAAAACGGGGAAACCAAGAAAAGCATTTCCAATCCTTTATTCAAAAACAGAACTAAAATCTTTAGAAAGTGCACAAACATGTTTCTCCTTGAGCTGTTATAATAATAATAAAATTAAATTAACTAACACAAAAAACATAGACATGTATGCTTTACATCTGCCAAATATATACAGTGGAACCTTGGATTATGAGAATAATTCATTCCGGAAGCGACTCGTATTCCAAAACACTCGAAAACCAAATTAAATTTTTAAAAACACACTAACGGAATCACTGCTGTAAAGTAAAAAAAAAAAATAAAAATTAACCTGCACTTTACCTTTAAAAAGAATCAGTGTTTCTGTGTAGAGTAGTGATGGGTTGTTCATGAATGATTCGTTCTTCTTGAACAAATCTTTAACATGACTCAGATGAAAGAGTATCTTGGAGAGTGATTCGTTCATTTTCTATTGGGCGCGCATGCGCAAAGCATCGCAAACCCTCCATATGTTATATACAGGAAACAGAAATAAGTCGTTACCTTTGAGTCTTTTCGGTCCCGAGTTGTTTGTTCCTTTGTCACGTGACTCCCATAGACGCTATGCGGTGCAATAGATTCAAAAGAACGAACGACTCAGACTGGAAGATATGAGAGATGAGCTACTCATTCTGTTTATTATAATATGTCCTTAGCTGCATTGTAATATTTTGATTACTAAAACTATAACCGAAATTTGTATATGTAGACGTATTGGGGGTCTTTTTATTGAAAATGCAACATTTTATTTCTTATCGAAAGAACGAAATGAACTAAATGACTCAAAAAAAGATTTGCTCATTTTGATGAACGAGATTCAAAGAACCGAGTCATTAAAATGATACAAACTTCTCAACAATAGAAGACAACCCTCCCCCCTTCTGTGTGGTCATTTGACTCCATGCGGTTATTGGTTTTGCGGCTGATTGGTCAAATGGAGTCATGTGATTATTGTTGCTACGTCTGATTGGTGAAACAGTCACGTGGTTGATCCACCGGCTGCATTTCTCTGGCAAAAACAAAGAATATCTAAAGTGTCAAATAAATGGTTAGAAAAGTAACAAGTCGAGTGTAGCTGAATGTAGCGGAGTAAGAGTAGCGTCTCAGGTAAAAATAAAAATTATGGTGCGGTAAAACTACTCATAGAAGTATGTTTTAAAAAAAAATTTTTTTCAAAAAGTTTATTAAGTAAATGGTAACGAAGTAAATGTAACTCGTTACTACCCACCTCTGCTGATGAGAAATAATAGTAGAAAATGTAAACTCTGTAAAGCTTAACTAACTAGACATAAGCAAAATAATTCACTAGACAGTGTTGAAATTAGTTGTCTGATCAGCTTATGTGTTGCACTAGCTTTGATGGAAGACCTCCTATGTTAAGTACAGTTAAAGTTTAGTACATGAATGTAATAATTTCTCTACTTATTTTTTTTGTCAGTACTCCCATCTGTCGTAGAGGAAAGGATTATCTCAGCTTTGTCTCTCACCTCTTTTACTGATGGGGTCATCCCAAGTGAACTCAATTCTGATGATCGATCTGACCCATCCGTCAGCATGGACACATCCTCCCAGACAGACTCGGATCTGATGCACGACAGTAAGACACGTGCTTTAGCCCCTGCGATTGTCGCTTCAGATCAGTCTCCTAGTGAGCCTGCATTGGATGAGCCAGAATCACTTGCAAAAAAGACACAAGGAGAAGCTGACTCAAATGAGAAAAGTTTTAATGAGACCAGGGAGGAGACGATGAAAACCTCTCAAATAGAAAGTGAGGATGAAACATCTGGAGGAGGTGCCGAGGAATCACCCGCTGGATCTGAGGGGAACAGTGGACAGATGCTTAAAGTGATCGTTCCAAAGCATCTGTTACCTGCAATTAAACAGATCAGCCTGCCCTCTGTTTTACTCAAACGCTGTACGAGCAATGAACCAGTTCCACTTAAGTGAGTGTAGTTAAAGATTTGCTTTTATGAGGACGTTTGGAGTTTTGTCTGACGTCTGAAGTAACGATATTTATGTCATGTCTGTTACAGAGTTGTTCCTGTTTCAGATGCATCGTGTTCCCTGAATTCAAATGTTTCAGGTATGTAAAATGTAGCATAGATGCAGTTACTAGGGGGGACGTTGTCAGGGGGCAGACCAATGGGGCCGTCTTCAGCAAAAGCGTGGGGTTGACAAGTGATGCAAGCTCCAGCTAGAGAGAGAGAGAGAAGGGGAAGGGAATAGAGGGGGGGATAGAGAGATTATTGGGTAAACATTTTAAGTGTGTTTAGAGTAAAGAGATTTTTTTGGTAGTCACACACATGCTCCAGATGTAATGTATAGAGAACATGTTAAACAGCTGTCATTTGTTTTAATGTCCACTCACTGTTCTGTCATGGTGTTTTCTTTCACCCACTAGAAAATACTAGAACCTTGCAGAGAAGGTGGCCAAGAGCCCACATGGAACAGCGTGCTAAGACAGGCAGCTACAAATGTGTTAAAACCCATTTTCAGACTTCTGTGCATCAGCGTAAAAGACACAGGAAGTATTCCTGCCCCAACTGCGACGAGAGTTTTGAGTCTATGAAGGCTTGGACGAAACATCGCACAGAACACAAAGAAGAAAAGCCACAGAGGTGTACTGACTGTGGTGAGGAATGTGCAAGCCTGCAAGCTCTAGTGTCCCATTCCAAAACCCATAACCACGTGGTGAGCGAGAGCTTGCCGACTCCTGAGAAAGTGGCACCTCCTCTGAAACTATCTCCAGGAGAGTGTAAGTTTTGTGGTAAGACGTTTACTCTAATCGAGCTGAGAAACCACTTAAAAACCCATCCAGAGTTCCGACCTCACCAGTGTGACCACTGCGGGAGGTGTTTTGCTAACCTGAGCAACTTGTTGGCTCACATTTCGAACCACACAGGAGAAAAGCCTCACGTCTGCTTGAACTGCGGCAAAAAGTTCTTCAGCAAGCCGCAGCTCAAGTCCCACATGAAATCTCACTCGAAAGAGCGGCCATACTGCTGCTCTTACTGCGGGAAGTGCTTCCACACAGCTGGGAACCTTAACATCCACACAAGGATACACACAGGAGAGAAACCTTATACGTGCATAGAATGCGGGAAGGCATTCAGCTCGGCCGGGCGTCTACAGGTTCACCGTCGCTGCCACACTGGAGAGAAACCTTATCAGTGTGACGTGTGCGGAAGAGGATTCATCGTGTCGAGTCATCGCACGATACACATGAGGTCACACACAGGGGTGCGACCTTTCTCATGCGAAATCTGCGGCAAGACCTTTTCGAGGCGTAACTGCTGGAGTGAACATATGTACAGTCACACAGACTTGAAACCGTTTCCTTGCCCTGTTTGCTCAAAGAGCTTTATTCGCCGTAGCCATTTGAAGAGACACATGCAGAGCCACAGTGGTGACCAAAGCCATACTGTTTCAAAGGATCTGTAAATGTCTACAAAATAACTCATAGCTGTGGAGTCTGTAGGCTCCAGGATTATTGTGTAATTTTGAACCTGCTTTATACCAATAAATCCTGTTATTTATTTAGAACGGTCTTGCCTCATTCTTGTGTTATGGTGGGTAGAGAAAAATCTGTGGTGTTTAACTGATTCTCTCTTTTACAAGTGGTTAGTTGAATGTCCATGTGGGTCGTGTAGTTTAGAGATCCTTGTAGCATCAGATATTTTGCAAATATTTGAAGAATATATTGGTGTAATTTTGCAGCCAAAGTGTCCCAGCACCTCATCAGGTCATCATTCTAGTCAAAACCCTTTACATTTACCAATTTGATGTTAGAGAGCTTTAGCCCTTAGCACCAGCCAACAAATTAGCACTGAAATCATGTCTCTAATATTTCACATTAAATTTTTTTTAGATTCATGATGGCTTCTCCTTTATAGTTGTCCGGGCATGCAAATAATTAAAAAATATAACACACTGTCTGTAGGTTGCACTCCAAAGGTTCATTGACCTGACCGCCTTTAGCTTTGATTACCATGCACGATGTGGTGGTGTGAAAAAGCTTCCTCATGCTCCCAGAACCACACTTTTACAACTTGAATCCTGGAAAATGCCCTGTTCCATAACGAAGAAAAAACTTCATTGACGTGATAACACTGCTGCCAGAGGCTTGTATGGTGGACACTATGCATGATAGGCGCCTCGCTTTGTGTGCTTCCCTTCTTACTTCGATGCACCCATCACTCTGGAATAGGATCAATCTGGGCTCATCAGGCCACATGACCTTTGTCCATTTCTCCAAAGTCCAATCTTTATGCTCGCTAGCAAATTTAAGTCCCTGATTAGTCTCACTAAAAGGTCGTTTTCTTATAGCCTCACAACTGTTTAGTCCCAATCATGTAAGTTCTGTCTGTGTTTTACCATGCATCTTTACTAAGCATTTAAGTGATCTCCATTCAGGATATTTTCTGATCACATTTCGACATGAAGTTGAAGGTTCAGCACAGTCCTTACAACCTCTTAAACCAATTCCCGTAATTTCTAATCTCCTTAATTGTTTTCAGTACTTGATGCAGGACAATAATTTGACCCATCTGATATGATGGTACTGTTTTTGGCTCAGCAGTGTGTTTACTGTGCAAGCACATTAACATGACTCGCAAGAGCGGAGACTGTTGCTCAGTGACGTCACTTCCGGACACCTTTCGTTCATCAACAGCTGGGACGTACGCCGTCGCACAGGGAAATACAGGTAACTACTCGTTTATAGCCTAATGCCTTAGTGACTCGTTAAACGGGGGCTGGGTAATGAATGCATGACCGTCCTGTAAGCACAGACTAAATACTAAGATACACGAATTAGTGTCTGATGACGGCATGTTCTAAATCATATGACCAGGAAGCTAAATCTGCTGCTAGCCGAGCTAGCCGTTTCAGTCAGCTGGGTTGGCAGACACATTTTCTTTTCCCATCCGTATTCTTATAAAACCCGCCTCCTGTGTTATGATTAGCTGGGAGTACGGTGCAGCTTGGTTGCGATTGGCTGATAGTCAACACAGGCACGTGACTGTTTTACTACTAGCCAATCGTAACGAAGGAGGCGGGAGTTGTTGCTTTTCGGGTATGGGAAAATAACGACTGTTAGATAGCTATGCAAGCAGATAGCATGTAGTTTGCTTTATTAACATTACTATTTATGTAATTATTATAGTCTAATACTGAAATAGCGGATATTAAAGTACAACTTGGCGTGTAGAAAACACATTTGTTGTTTCACATGAGAATTATTCTCTATACGTAATGGCTGTCTATTGGCTCGTGTCTGTAAGCCTTTAGATAAATATATGTACGTTTGTGTACACACACACAAACACATACAGACCCAGCGCATATACAGTATATCAGACATTCTTGAGAACTGGGAAAAAACATGTTCAGCACATAATAATAGTGTGTTATTCTGTAAAATTCAGAAATTATTCATATTTTGATTATGATAAATTTTATAAGCTCAATCATCATATAGCATAACAAACTAGTTTTTTCAATCCCACTTAAAATGATTGTGAATTTTATTTGATAAAGTGTGGTCACAACCATAAGATGTCAACACCATTAGTCTTAAATTTGGGGTAATATTTAGTAAAAAATAATTAATTTGAAGCACATTAAATACCCATCTAGCAAATTACGCAAAAACAAACTGGCTCCCACATACATTTTAGAAGTTATCTAGTATAACGTGAAATTTTGCCAACACCGTCAGATGTCAACTGACGGTGGTAACTTATTGACAGTGTTGACAAATGCATTCAAAATAAGTTTTATTTCACTATTTTAAATACTTTTTACATATTCTTCAGCAAAACATTAGTTTTTGTTAATTTTCTGTTAAAATTAATTACATCCACATATACACACACACATAGAAACACACAGACTTTGAGAGTTCTTGTGGTTTCTCTGTTACATTTGAGTCCTGTATGAATCCTGTCTGTCTGTAACTCCAGATGATTCGTTGCTGGAGAGGCAGAGTAATCCTCCCTCTACTGAACTCTTCCTTTCCCTCCTCCTCCCTCTTTTCCTACTCTACCTCCACCAGCGATGCTTCCCTGCTGCGCCTTCCTGTCACGCTACACCCACCATCACCTGGTCGCCTTCCTCCTCACCTTCTTTAGGTAGGCTGATTGCTCTCCATTGCTTCTAGCTGATTTCGACATTCGAAACACACTGTACCTGTATCTCGATGTCTCAAATGTCTCTTACAACCCAATCACCATTTAGGAATGTACTAACACTGGATCACACATTTAAACTTAAATTAATTACTTAATAATAATAATAATAATAAAACAACTGTTTGAGCAATATCCAGCTGCTGGAAAAATATGTGTTTGAAAAGCAAGCTGTAACTGTATTTTAAATTAATGAACTAGAAATTACTTCAGGTACAACATACAGCTTGTATGTTTTTTACATTTTTTATTATTATCTGCAATTATTATCTGCACTTATAGGAAATGAAGAACACCCAAGTTACACCCATAGTTTTCTTTTCTATGACTACATTTTCCCAAATGCATTTGCTGATGGTTATAGGATGGTTCAGAATTCTTCAATGTCCGTACATTATTTTATTCACCTTCTACAGTATACCGCCTGTCCTGTACAGAGATGCGGGGGGCTTAGAGCCCATGCTTAATAATTAATTAATTATTTCATTCATTCATTAATTAATTCATTACAATTGATTATTTAAATTAAGTGCCTCAAATGTTGTCTGAGCATCCTAGGATAAACCCAACATCTTTCCTGGCGCTTGCCTTCTATCCATAAATGTGTTTTTCAATGTTATATTACTATGTTTGTATGATTAACATTATGGATTCTGTCTTTGGAATCTGTCCTTGTCGTTGTCCTTCTCTCACACAGCTATGTCTTGCTGCATGCTTCACGCAAGACTTTCAGCAATGTGAAAGTAAGCATCTCTGCACAGTGGACCCCTTCAGTGCAGAATGGCAGCTCTCCTGCTTTTTCCCCCAGAGAGGTAGGCACACACTGCGGCTCTATGTCTCGCCATGTGGCTGCTGCAGAACTAGGCTTAGACTTTATGCGCTATAAATACTTGTGTACTAATAGATTTTTTTTAACAGTTAGTCAGTCAGTCAGTCTGGTGCCTTAAATGACCTTATTATCAGGACTTGTGCCTGTGACTTGTCAATAAATAAAACAACCTTCACAAGAAAGAGATAAGATAAAGTAAGCTCATTTATTTGAACCACTGTAAACTGACTACTTTTATGCATGCGGCATGGATTCTTTTTTTTTTTTTTCCCCTATTTGTCCTGTTTTGTTTCTTTTTTTTTTTCATAAGCCGGTGTAAAAACAAATGAAAAAAGAACAGAAGCAAAAGGTTTGATAACTGTGGCCTTGACATGCAAGATGCATGTGTCTACTGTAAATATACACTGCATGCAACGCTCATATACAGTACAAATGAATTGTGTGCTGAAGTTTTGTTATTTTGTGCGAACAGACATGGGAAGAGAATCGGCTGTTTGCAGATGCTGAGGAGGCCACACTCTTTTTGGGTGCCCTGGATACCATATTTCTCTTCTCTTATGCTGTGGTGAGTAACCTTTAAAGAGGTAATTGGGAGAAGATTGGGTTTAGCTTCAATTTCAATAAGCTTAATTAGCCTCAATAAGCGTCAAAGCTTCAATTTGTACAAATACGGTTTCAAAGGAAGTGCATCATGCTGTGTACCTGCACAGCTAATGGCATTTCACATGCAGTTCAGTTTTTCCCACTTCAAAGTCAGTAAACAGTTAAACATGATGTATAATGTTGGAAAACATTGTAAAATCAACTATGGTTGATTGTTTTCCAATAACAGCTAAGTGTTTTATTCCTTTTGTAGAAAAGCTATTTTTCAAATATGTATGTTTATTATAAAAGCTATAAACAATATTTATTATTATCCCCAGATTAGTTATTGTCCCTCACTTACTACTACTTGAATTCAGCATTAAACCCAGCACTATAATGACACAGGTGTAATGTATTCTGTTGTGGCATCCACGTATTTCAGTAATTCATGGAGACCGACCCTTACAAACCAAAATACACTCTTAGTAATGTAAGAGATACAGAAGCATGCTGGTTTATAAACTCACTTTAACCATGTTCTCTGCCGACACTGTTGTTTTGGAGTTTACAAATGTGTAAAGCTCCCAAATTGTTTGGGTTTAAAATTTTTATAATTTTCCTCCAACAGGGTTTGTACATTAGTGGCGTCATAGGTGACCGTCTGAACCTTCGTTACGTTCTCTCCTTTGGGCTGTGTGGCTCGGCTGTGGCGGTATGATAATCCGTTCTTTTTGTTTTTTAGAAAATTGTACATTATGAACAGAAGGCATTATGAAGTCCAATGTTAATACAATGAAAGATTATAAAATACAGATATGGAGTTCTCTCTTTCACACACACGCACACACACTCACTCTCACTTTATGTGTGTGTATATTTTCTCTCCATAGGAGTTTCTTTTTGGCACTTTGACAGAATGGCTGCACTTTTACAACATGTATTTCTACTGCAGTCTGTGGGTGCTAAACGGCCTGCTGCAGTCTGCAGTTTGGCCCTGTGTGGTGGCCGTCATGGGAAACTGGTTTGGCAAATCTGGGTGTGTGTCAGTTTAAAAAAAACATTTATTGCTAATTTATACAGAGAGTTCACATGAACACGTCACATTCTAGACAACAAGAACGAGCTTAATGTAGCACCTAACCCTTTGAAAGTCAAAATGTTTACTTGTCATAAAACATTGAATTAATATTTAATATTTTATATATATATATATATATTGAATTAATATATAGTATACATTATATAATTGAGAATTCTAGTGTGGCGTTTTGTCTTAATAGTAATGTGAACTTAATGTGAAATAATTAGTACCCCATAACATGCTTTACAATGTGCTTTTTAGTTGTTCCTGGCTTTTCCTGTCTACACCTATAACATTCTCTAGCTATTCTCTGACCTTGGCCATTAACTTTGTGTCTAGAGAAGCACAAAATAAAGACGCTTCGCCTCCTGCCACCTCCTAACTGTTCATGACAGATCTTTCATTTTATTGTCTGATATGTTTGTTTGTGTGTGTGCATTCGTTCGTTCATGTGCCTGTTTTTTTAGCCGGGGCTTTGTATTCGGCTTGTGGAGTGCGTGTGCATCAGTGGGGAATATTCTAGGAGCATTTTTGGCTTCCAGTGTTCTGAAGTATGGCTATGAGGTTAGTGAATTTTGGCACATGTTTCACTCTCACAGTCAAGATGATCTTTTTTTCCCCCTGTAGCAAATCATTCCTTATAAAATCGAACATCTGAATGAGGAAAATCTGGGGTAATTTGTTTTTTTGTTTTAAAATGTGTTTTTTACATCCAGTTTAAGAAGCCTTGTTAATGATAACTAGACTGTTTTTTTTTATTGACAAGAAGGCACGAGACTCAGGCAAGAACAGGAAACTGAGGCTATAGGAGGCACAGACTCACTAAAATTCGATTGCTGAAAATTTAGATAAAATGGCCAGGAAACGTTTGGTCTTTAGCTGTTAAGAGTTTTTATATTTCTATGGATTTTGCTGTTGCCACATGATTGACTGACTGGATAATTACATGATTAGGCAAGGGTATAGGTGATCCTATTAATGTGGCTGCTACGTGTCTATGTAATAATCTTCTCCAGAATTTTGACTTTAGTTACAAGCCTACTTTATCTACAAATCTTTGACTGTTCTAGGAAATGACTTTTGGAAACAGAAAGAAATAAAAATGTGTGTTTCTTTGTTGTCAGTACGCTTTCCTGGTGACATCAGTGGTGCAGTTTGCAGGTGGCGTAGTCGTGTTCTTTGGTCTGCTCACCTCCCCAAAGGAAGTGGGTGAGTTTCTGAAAGAAAGTCTTTTTTACTTCCTGTCTACATACTTTTAAGATTCCACCACATGTACAATAGTTATAAGAATGAAACCGTTTGTTATGCTGTCATTTGTATATGTTTGTATATGCTGTAATATGAAACTATTGACAGATTTGCTAAGAATACTTCACCACTTAAGACCTTTCTTTTACTAATGGGATGCCGTAGACGTCAGCCAAGACAAACAAACAGTTTTTGTTGATTTAGGCATCCAGTTGTAACTCAATATGCTTCCCATGTATGTTGGCAAACCAAGGAAGAAAATGTCACACATTAAACATGCTTCAGGTGATGAAACACATTTGTGGTCACAATTTGACAGAGCCTTTGAAACTTAAAAGGTCTAAATGACTTTAGTAATTGCTGTATATGAGTGAGCACTGGCCGTTTTTCTCTCTCAGGCCTGTGCGAAGGCCCTGTAACAGGATTAACAACCGTGGAGAGAGACACGGACAGTCACCGGCCACTCATGAGCGACAATGAAGAGGATGAGGATGAAGTGGTGTTTGACGGAGGATACTACTCTGTACAAAAGCAGGATGATGAGCCTGAGCCCCAAACCAAAGCCATTGGCTTCTTCAAGGCCTTCTGTCTACCAGGAGTCATACCTGTGGGTCAAATTCTAAATTTAGTTTGTTTTCCAGTTTTCGTAAGCTTTTATTTACATGTATTCCTTATAACACGAAGTCAACTTTATGGATATCACAGTTCAATAACGGTTGTATAGTTATATGTAACATTTTGTTTTTTAATCTTTTCTGGGAACTCCTCAAACTTCAGTAGTGACAACATATAAAAAGGTTATCGAGAGAGTGAACAAACTGTACATTGATGTGTTTTAGTTAATGTAGGTATAATTAGTGTCATTGCTGCATACATGCATTGCTCTGCAATTAGATACTTAATGAGCTAGCTTTTGTAGCAAGAACAAACTTCCCGACGTGACATGAGAAAGAAACTGTGAGATGAACCAGAATCAAAAGTTAGCCACCCTCTTCTGAGTGGCACCAGAATCATTATAGTATACAGTTTCAGGAGAGTAAAGATAAACCATACTGACAGTTTCAAGAGAGAAATGACTAATCTGTAGAATTGAACTGAAACTTTTTGAAGAGTTTAATCGAGTTTAATCCATCACTGCCCTCCTGACTGAGATAGTTGTGTTTATTTCTCTTTCTCTGTTCTCTGGCAGTACTCTCTTGCCTACGCTTGTCTGAAACTGGTGAACTACTCCTTCTTCTTTTGGTTGCCATTTTATCTGAGCAACAACTTTGGCTGGAAGGAGGCAGAAGCCGACCGGCTGTCTGTGTGGTATGACGTAGGAGGTATCGTCGGTAAGTAGCAGTGTGGATAGGCTTTGAAAGGATTATACTGTCCACTTTATCTGCTGCAAATGACTGCATACCACACATGTTTGAAATTGAATTACCCTGTGCTGAGAAAAGAACAGAAATCCTGTTCATTTTAGTATGTACTTAGACCTGAGAGACACCTGTCAAACACTTGTCAAAACAGTTATCCATAGCAATAAATACTTTAGGATAAGATACTCCTGAAGTTATTAAAATTCCCACCTCAAAAAAATGCCCGACTAAAGAACTTTATATAGTGCATGGATATTTAGTAACTGAGATTGCATTTTAGTTTCTGATCACAAATGATATACAGAAAGAACTGACGATGGTATATTTTTAAAAAGTCACCCTGAAAAATGTACAACTGTAATAAATATACTCAGCAAAAAAAGAAACGTCCTCTGACTTGCAACAGTTTTTACTTTCAGTAAACTTAATGTGTAAATATTTGTATGAACACTAAAAGAGTCAACACCATAAGACATA
>JAQMYJ010000004.1:12351588-12377495 GCA_030014305.1 Clarias laeviceps
GGGTGGAATGCAAAATCCAACACAATGGGCAGCACATTGAACACATTTTATAACTTATTTTAAAAAAAAAACCTAAAAAAAATACTGTGGCATAATTTGTGATTAACGCACATGCAAAAGAGATAAATCTATCAGAAAAACTATGTCAAATATTGCTAAATTAAAGAGTTCACCCAGGCCACCACATATAGGCATATGCTTTGACCCAATTTATGGCTTGTTTTGTAGTTATTCTAAAGTTAATAATTAAATTATAGGTCTAATGGATAGGCAGAATATTAGGGAGAATTATTTGTAACCATAGCTGTTCCTTGTTGATGTATCGTCTCTTCAGGTTTCTTCATAGGTGGTCCGTCTAACATGATAAGCTCAGCAATTTCAGCAGACCTGGGTCGGCAGGATGCTCTGCAGGGCAGTCAGGAGGCTTTGGCCACTGTCACAGGCATAGTGGATGGAACTGGCAGCATTGGGGCTGCTGGAGGGCAGGTGGGATTTGAAATTAAACTGCACCTTTCTCAGCTTAGACCATTTTAGTGGATTGTCTCAACAAAATTTAAGACAATGTAGGCATTTTACAATTAGGCAACTCTAATTTTTAAATATTTACCTCAATCAGTTAGAAGAACAAATAGCTTTTACAGAATAGCCAATCTGAGCTTATCATGATTCCCTGATCTTTCTTTTAGTACCTGGTATCACTCATTGAGAGCAGACTAGGGTGGATGTGGGTCTTCTATTTCTTTATACTCATGGTAAGCTATCTCTTACAAAAATAATGCTCTTATTATCTGCCTGCTAAACTCTAAACCTGTCATTTTTTTTGCTGCTTGTTTGATGTTTTTTGTATTTCTTCATTATAGACGGGATTCAGCATTGTATTCATCATACCTCTTATTTTTAATGAAATACGCTCCATGTGCAGAGACGGTCAAGCAAGGACACACCAGCTGTGAGAACGCAGCTCTGTTTGTAACCTCCTGTGTCTTCGGAGTTAACGTGAAAAACGGTGGAGAGTATGTCAGTCAAGACACTAGGTTTCTGACTTTCTTCTCAGTTGTTTTTAAAGCTGCTTTTTATTTACAATAATGATATTGTTTTAAATGATTAGTGCTAGAGTTCATCAACGTCACTGGTATGAATATTAATATAATGTCAACGACATCAGCTGGCAATGGTGAGATATCATCTGGACAATCATAAAATTTGACTGTAGACTTGAGCATGTATTATGTACTCACATGCTTAATGTAGACCAAATGTAGACCAATGCATGTCAAACTGCACATGTAATGCAATCCTTATAGTTTTTTGTAAACCATGTAAAACTGATTACCAGCCCTACTCGTGGCACACTAGCCTCACAGTGAAGAACACTAAGTTGAACTGTATAAATCCTCCTGTAATAAGTTATCACTATGTGGTATCTGTTCTTTTATCTCATAGGTTCTAGCCAGGGCTTCTAACCAGTTTAAGGTATAAAAAGGAACCCAACATAGCTAGAAATAAAAACACTACCAAAAATGCAATCACTTCTAACTATTTAATCCAGTGATTTATTTTTATTTGTATTCCATTTCTGAGTTTATGGCTCTAGCACTAATATTTTAAACATCATGTGATGCTTGCCGTTTATGTATGCATTGCTAATGCAACGGTGAGGTGTGAAATTGGACCGACATAAAACAGCCAACAAATAAGGAACCTTTAGAGCATATGTTTAAAGTGCCTTTATTTCAGCCTGTAGTTTGATCTTGAAGAAATTTCAGCTTTTTTGCCTTGAAGATAATTTCTCTAAAAATACAAAGAACTTGGCCTATAGACATTTATTTAGCATATGCAATATTTGCTCAACAAATACAAAGTGAAATAAAGAGGTGCAAAGACAGATCATTTGGTAATGTTGAACTATGATTTGCTTTTGAAACAATATAAATCTTATTTTTTAAAGATAAGAGATTTTATTGGCTGCTGTATGGGCAGGCCATCTTTAGACATACTTTCTGTAGAGTTGCTAAATTAGTCAATCATTCCATATTTTACTTTATTGCCTTTTGAATATTGTTCAACTATTTTTTTTTTGTTCCTGGAATTTGATACCTGTGACACTTATCCAAAACAGATTTATTTTAGTTGTATTTTTATTTAATGAAAAAAAAGTGTGATATTAAAAATGTACTATGTAAATTTATGTTTTGTTCAGTTTTGACCACTCATTTATTTGCTTCATAAGTCACCTAGAGGGTTATATTCAATTGGCAGTTGATAGATTAAATTGCCACTAAATGGCAAACCTATAAATTAAACCTATAATATGTATAAGTCAGATTACAGAGTGTAGCCAATATGTCACTACAGCACAATTTGCTCCAACCGGTCGAACAGGACCTCTGGTGCTCAGGTGTTATTTGGGTGGTGGACATTCTCAACACAGCTGTGACACTGACATGGATAGTTTTTGTTTGTCCAAACCTAATTGGGAGATATTTTAAGAAATCTACCTGGTACACTACATTCCATCTGATACTAATGATCACCAACAAAGTTCTATCAGAGCTAGTTCCATGGTGGTTTCTTTTAATTTCTTTCCTAAAGATGACTAAATCAATATTTAATTCTGTGAAGCAAATATTTAGCATAATGTTATGTTACACACTGATGTTCACAGTGATCAATATTTGTTTTTTAGATTTTAAAGTTTTTAAGTTTTTAAAATCTAATGACATTTTTGCAAACCTTTGTTTAGGTGAAGTGTATAGTACATGTTACGTGATATTCTGTCTGCTATCTTACAACCAAACTATTCAGATATATGCTTACTTGTTTATGTGAACCTCTTGAACTGTTAAATACAGGATGATGTTAAACACAACGTACTTATCACGGAACTTAACTTTTTACTGCACCTTTAATTTTTTTTAGTGCATGCACTCAGATCTGTTCCTATTTAATGAAACATAAATGGAAACACTATCACACAGTGCAGGTGTGATTTTGTAAATCTCATGGAAAACTGGTATTACTCTTATATTGATTAAATGCCTTTTACTGTTTTCTTTTTTAATGTGAAAGCTTTTATTTATTATGAATGTTTCACATTGCACTTCAAAATGAAATGCCTAAACATTTGTATTTTTTGCTAGATGTTATCATGCTTTTTTTCCTTTTCTATGCCTATCCTGTTTTAGATAAAGAATGCTTTTGAAATCATGCAAACACTTTGTATATAAAAACTTGCAGATAAGTGTATTGTCCTGATACATTTTTTTCATATCACTATAAATGTCAAATCATTGTTTACATTAGATTAAAAATAATATTATTGAGATTGTAGTCCAAATGAGTGATTGATTATTAGACCAATCTCAAAAAAGGTCTAGTTATATAGAATTATGGATAATAGATGGGTAGAAATAATTTTATACCCTTAAAAGGTATAAACTACAAGAAAATGAGGAAATTGGAAAATAATGAGTAAATAAAATTTATACAATTAAAATTCTACACATTTTTTCTTCTAATTTCCTCTTTCTCTTGTAGTTCCTGCAAGAACATGCACTCCCACTTATACTTTATTATTATGTAGTTCTAATATATAATTTTAATAATATATAAAAATATAAATATAAAAAGTAGTTAAACATTTAACTATTCCTGAATATTTTGAATGATTGAATTCTTTATTTTTAATACTATACAGTGTCAGCTGATAAATTTAGATCTTATTGAATGTATAAGTTCAGAATATTATTTATTTTGGTTTTTGTGAGCATTCTGCAGAAGGGTTTCCATCAGTGCATACCTAAGTGAAATGTCACATTTACATAAAAGCCACCAAAGCAACTTGCATAAACTCACAACTTACACGATACATAAGCATTGATATGTTTTATTAGAATTTGTGATTTAAACATAACATATTTACAAGGTGAAATATGGTACAAAAGAATAGGAGAAACATTTGGTGAAAATGCAAAAACATTTCAAACTTGTTGAAAAACTATTCAACATTGAACAATATTACTCTGTTCTAATATAAAAATAATAAAAAAATAATTGACCTTATATAATTTAGGGTATACAGGTTATATATGGCTGCCTTTCACTTGTGTATACAAGGTATCAAGTACTGCATAGAGAATTTTGGAAGCCATATTTTATAATGTATTTGACAAAGAATTAAATTAATGATTGTGACTGAAAGGGTAATGTTAATTAATTCTTATTAATACAGCTCTAAACTATTGTTCATAACCTGCTTATAATAATACCTGCAACAATAATACTTAATAGTGCAAAGCTAATACAAAATCAGTTATTAGTTCTTAAACAAGTTTTCCAATAATTTAAACTTTATATATACAGTATATATATTTATGGTTGCTGTGTAACAAAAATGACACATACAATGAAACAAAATTATTGTAAAGCGCTCACACTCGAATACAAAAAAATATTTGAAAACTATCAAACCGTTTCAGACTGGCATGAAGTGTATAAACCTGCAGTAATCTAACAAACATTTTACTTAGTCTTTTAAAAGAAAAAAAGTTTAAATGGAAGACAGAAATCCATTTTAGCACCAGGACCTTTAGTCAGTTTAATTAGATGTTTTTTTCTGATCATTTCTGAAAGCAGAGAAAGCAAATCCCAACCTACTGTAGGTTGAAAAGAGAGTTGAGTGAATTTGTCTGCAAACTCCACATCTGTAAGGTGATTGAATCAGGAGTAATTATTGTTTTAGTGAGGTAGCTGAACCCTCTTCCTCAATAATATATACAGATACAAAAATAGCTGAACTGCTGTAGGACATGGTGCCTGTCAACAAATATATAAGTAACGCCAGAGAGTGATTTATTTAACAACTTGTGCCACTCAAGCCAAAAGTGTGATGTGTGAGCTGGTTAATGCTAGTGGCTTTGTCCCTTTTCCCGGACAGCAGTTGGTAATTGCTTAATTGTGGAGCAAATCTTTGGCTAATTACTTGAGCTGCCTTCTTGAAATTAAACATTATGACCATGCTTACAAATGAAACACTATGACAGACAAACTCACTGCAAACACGTCTCTGCTATTTATATGCTGAGCGTGGCTTTATAAGTCTCTTATAAACAGTTAGAAACAGTTTTCTATCATTTGACACAAATTCAACCCACTGTAATTAAAACACTACATTTTCTCGATAAAGTATTTAAAACTAAAACGGTTAACATAACAAAACTAAAAGATAAGATGCTACATAATTAAAACTCAAAAATGAACGGATACAATCAAAATAAGGTGTTGTGCGTTACTGCTGTTAATACAACAAATATTATTCTCTTTGTCTATACAAATTTACATATAGGTCTTTGTGAGACATAAACAGAATAAAAGTCTCACCAAAAGCTAAAACCCAGAACTAATAATTGTGTAGGAAAAGAAGGCCATACTGATAAACTCTCTATTTCACCCCTTATGAACAATATAAAGTGTCTGAACATTTAAAACCAATGTAGTTTAGGAGAACTGGTATAAGGGATACTTAAATAAATTTTTTTATGTAATCAGCAAGGTAACTTGTACAAGGGTACTTTCATATAATCTATTTAAGTTGCTTTAACAAATCTTGCACTGATTGGTAAATTACTGAAATGTTTACATACAAAGTGTACTCCAGGTATGCACCAGAGGTCAGAGGTCACATACTTCGAGACCTAGCTTGTAAGAAGTCACAGAGATTAATTAACTTTTTTTTTTCTTCTGAGAAATATTCTCTTTAACACAAACACCATGGCCATGGCTCAGATATATCAGTGTAATTCTGGGTTAGCTTTTTTTCTCTTTAGGATTATAAGTGATATGATTTTTTATCTGTTTGAGAAATAATAATAAGTAGGGTTTTATTTTTTTGTTTTGTTCTTCCCATGCTGTTGAGCACATTGGGTGATGAGATGGTCATTTCTGTATAAATGGTGGTTTACACAGGCCAGGTTGCTGGTCCATCACTAAGTAGTAGTAATTAATATATGTACAAGATGCAAAATTGATCAAGTATCAAAACAGCTAAATTAACCATTCAAAGTATAGAGATCAATATTAAACTTTTGTTTCTTGTAAAAAGGAGAAAAGGTTTTATAACCAGATAAGCTGATTGGATTTTGTGCACAAAACTATTCAAACCATACTTAATGAAAGTGTCATGTATATTGAGTGCATTTCTGTACCTTCACAGTATACTTAAAGCTTATTAAAATGTATTGAATACATAACCCCAATAGAAAATTACTAATTATAATTGCAGATACTGTACATTTACATACACACTGAGGAGCTGAGAGGATCTTCAGCTGTGTAAGTGAGTGCTCTCTTCTTACTGCCTCAATGGCACTTTGTAATGAAGAAACCTCCTCTTCTTCACCATATAGAAGTCTAAAAGAGAGAATACATGTTAGCAAAGGGGCTTTCTACAAAAAGACTGGCTATACCACATTTTCCAGTTTTATTTATTTTTCTCCTAACACATCTGACCCTGTTAAACAGCATTCTGCAGCTCCTGACTCCCTGACAGAGTTGTGTTTGGAGGGTAAATAGAAAAGGTTAAGTAGGTAACTAAGGTTGGTGACCCTTAGGGTTGGAATTAGAATCTATGCAGTATATCAAGTGGTACTTAAGCCTAGTGCAAGTTTAAAGACACACATTCCTGCTTTCATTGTTAGTACACTGCAGATTGTGGCTCTGGTCTCACCTGTGATAGTAGCCTGTCTGTATTTGACTGCTCTCTTTCCACCAGCACTGATGGGGACCTCCGGTCTGCGCTTGCCCGTCCTCACCACACAGCTGCGGTAGAAAGCAGGAACATCCTGGCATTGCATCTCTTCCCACTTCACTGAGCCAGGGGTAGGATGATCGCTCTCGAAGTCAAAGTTCCAGCGCTGCTTGGCCACCTCCGCACCCATGCACAAGAGCCTGTTGAAGTCCTGCTGAAGCTGCTGGTGGTCAACCGGACCAAAGAGGTTCCGCCGCACTGCCTTGCCCTGTGGCTTATCACCCTCCTCCACTCTGTTAAGCTTCACTTGGTCAAACTGAGATGAAGTCATAGCCATCTTGCTGTGGACAGAGAAAATACAACACAAAAATTAGTTCCAGGACTGTTATGGATTTAACTGCAAAGTGAAATCTTCATATTAAGAATATACATACTGTATACTGTAAAAGAAACCACTATAGTGCCTTGGTGTTTGAACCAGTGTGTGTGTTCTTCTGTGGAAGATGCACAAGTGTGGCAAATGTCTCACCTGAACTCAACATTTCAGTTCAATTTGTCACTAATTAAAGAAAACATTTCATGTACAAACATTTTTGAGAATCTTGAGGATTAAAATAGTTGCCATTGTCTTTCTTGACCTGTGGCCTTGATGAGGGAAGACCAGGTTGCTCTGATAGCAGCCTTCAATATTTTGAGATACTGGATTTTTGATGTTCATGAGCTGCAAGCCATAATCATCAAAATTAAAACATTAATATTTTCCTTTACATCTTATGAATCTAGAAAAATGTACCTTATTTCTCCATATACAGGATATGGATTTTGTACATGGACCCTAAAGTTAATGTTTCCTGATACTGTCACCTATCTGGAAGCATATTGTAATACTACATATAATAACCCCCCCCCACCCCTACTTTAGATGAATTCTGATTTGCCTCCTCAAGGTGCACTTTTTTAGATTAGATTCAACGTTATTCTCACTGTACATATTATAGTACAAGACAATGAAATACAGTTTTGCCCACTAGTGCATCTGTTTACACCTTATCAGTAAAAACTTGATAACCTATGAAAAAATGCTTGGAAAATATTAAAGGGGAGTTAAAGAAATGCTGATAAAGATCAGGTAGCAGCTGCTGCTTGGAGCATATGATGTTATTACATCCCAAGCACAAAACTAGACAGAGGAATATATGTTGAACTTATTCATCAAATTAGTTCAACATATATTGAACTATTATGTTGAACTAATTCAGCAAATTAAATGCATAGGCATTAGGATTATGTTGAAAGCAGTTACTTGCTTACTTAGATTTATTAATTCCTCATAAATCTAAATTTAGATAAGAATTTTCATGTAGAACTTAGTTTCTTCACATCTGTTATTTTTCAAATTTCTGAAATAGATAAATTGCACCTATAATAAATCTACTTTATAAATGATAAAATGACAAAACTCAGCATTGCTAAAAAAGATTTCAATCTTTTTGTCCACTTGTAACCACTGTTATTTATGTGTCATTATATTATTGTTAATATAACTATATTAAATATAATTTATTATTATAAATTGAGATTTATACATGTCAATTTAATTTCACTTTCATTTACTTTCAGTGCCTCATGTGGAACAATCTTATTTTAGAACTCAAACAGTGTTCAGAAATATAAATCTCAGCTTTAAGATGACCTATATACATACGATTTTATGTTTGTTCTTATACACACTTAACACTTGCATAGAACCTGTCATTAAAAGTATGTTCTTTTTTTCCTTTTTTAAATAAAAACAATGAATGAAATTACCATACACTTCTCTTAAGAGGGTTTTCACATTGGAATTAATTAGAGTTTTGGTTTTAGTAAAAGTGTAGATTTATGGGTATTTAAAAAGATAGCATTCTTTGGCAAAAAATCTGATCAGAAACTTGTTGAAATACATAGGTGGATTTGTTGTGTGTGTCTGTGTGTTTGTTTGTGTGGGTGTGTGTGTGTGAGAGAGAGAGAGAGAGAGAGAGAGAGAGATGGAACTGGATCTGGATAATCGACGGTTGTAGTAAAATCAAGTGTAAGGGAGGTGGTATGGCCTACATAAAGATTTCGAGGAAAAGTGTAAAATATACAGACTGCATTACTACGAAGAAATGGGCTTGGCCTGGAAACAGCAGCTTTCTCCTGGGAAGCGGATGGGGTGTGCAGTTCTACGAAAATGGGCGTGATATCCACATTATACTATACTATACTATACGAATCCGTCAGCATGTAAACAGCCTGACATCTGGTCCGATAATAATAATAATTATTACTACTTGTATTATTATTATAATAATAATACAAGTAGTTCAGTGAGTGCTGTTTCCAGGTTTATCTAAAAAAAATCTCAGCTCCAAATTGATCCAAACAAATGCGTGAAGCATTTATCTCAACAATAAAATGCACCTAATCATTCATAATGTCTTTAAATTATATTAAAATAAATAAAAGGTGATAACTTGTTACAGAAAACCCAGCACGAACACCTCTTACTCTTTTTTAGTGAAAGCTAGAGATGACAAGTGAACTATGAACAAAACGGAAAAAAATACACTTACCGCATCAGTCAACTCAAAGCTGGCGTTTTAGGCCAAAATTGCCTTTTTATCAGTCTGCAAAAACAACGTTCTTCAAGAAGAAATTGTGTGTCTGTCAACCAGAAAGCTGAGAGAAAGTGAACGCGTCGCGTCTGGTTTGTTTGTTATTGAGCTGAAACGCGTCAAAGACCCCGCCCACATGTGACGTCGCAATCACTAACGGCACGAGACAACATCAGCACGTGCCCCTGCTGGGTAGAATCACTCACGTGCACAATAAGATATTGACTTTAACCGCGTTCTCTTCGTATTATTATATAATAATATTTGCGCTTGTTGTTATATTTATATGAATGTTTGAAAAAAATTTTTTGTTTATGTTTGATTTAAAAAATAACAAAAAAAAACCGTATCCATGGTGATGAGTATCGCTGACAAACGCACAAAGCCTTAACGTCCCGACGAAACACGAGAACGGTTTAATGTCAAATTACACATTATTTTATCTTTGAAGTAATTTTAGAACCTGTGTCGTGTTTTACTTTTAGTTTCTTATTCGTGCCCTACTTATGCTCCTGCCAAAAGGACCGCCATCTTAACTTCTACTAAGCCTCCGCGCGCGTGACCTACATTCTACTATTTTGCTTTCGTCACGGATCTGGCACTGAGCCAGCAAATCCAGTCACGTTGATCTGCAACGTGACCTGGAAAGCGCGGGCTTTCCCGCCCTGTCTGATTTAAAATGACGGGAAAGCAGGGCCTGTTACGGGAGTTGAGATTTGGCAGAGTTAAGGCCTGGGTTTGCTTTCAGTAAAATCGGCTCGTTTATCAGTAATGTACAGTAAATCTGTACTCTAAACTGGCCATACATTTACAGTTTATCTTAATAGCAACATTCTGATTGGGTGTTTGCACCCTCATGGCTACTTTACCTTTTATCTTATTTTTTATCTATAGTTTTAAGAGAGCCAGATTATTTGGCACAGCTCAGTAATAAGAGGCAACACTTTCTGCTTCCAAACAGCTCTTCTGGCTTTTATAATTTAGCCAAATTTAGCAATTTGATTGCTGTCGCAATTTGGTCTCAGTCCTCTGGGATACTCTTACAATTTTTACGACCTAATTTTAGTGCTACAATTCCACAATAATTACTCACTCACTCACTCACCTTCTATACCGCTTTATCCTGTATTCAGGGTCGCAGGGGCCAGGAACCTATCCCAGGAGACTTAGGGCACGAGGCGGGGTACACCCAGGACAGGGTGCCAGTCCATCGCAGGGCACACACACATACACACACACACACACACACACACACACACACTATGGGCGATTTGGAAACGGCAATTAGCCTAATCTGCATGTCTTTGGACTGTGGGAGGAAACCAGCGTACCCGGAGGAAACCCACCAAGCACGGGGAGAACATGCAAACTCCATGCACACAGAGACGGGCATTGAGCTTGCCACATGAATTACTGTTTGACAAAATGAGTCTTGATTTTATTAATAACATCTACTTGGCCTAGTAAGTATTGTTTAAAAAGTTTTTAAAATATATACATTTTCTGTTGATGATGAATTATATCTGTTTATAGAACATAATGAACATAGCTGACAAGTGTTTGGTTAGTTTGGTATCTTTCTTTTTATGTTTTTGTTGTTTCTACAGGATAGCACACAGAATTAAGAAACATATTAATCAAACAGATAATTTTATTACTTTAACAATTAAAACATTATAATGTCAAATTGTTACATTTGACATCATTTTTAAAAACAGATCCAAGACTTTTACATCTGTAGTTTATCCCATGTTCCAAAGCAATTCATAATCACACATAGCTTTAAAACTAATTCAAAAGGTTGAAAATATAGTGTGAACTTGGGAAAAGTGCATTGATTTTACTTCACTTGTATCACGTGATTAGTTTTCTCTATAGACCCAGTAAGGACAGGAATGTAAAAACGTGTCTCTACTTTTTTTGTTTGGTAGCTTTCCATGTTCCATTTTAGTCTGTGACAGACAGCAGTCTACTCTCTTGATATTTTCCCTTAAAGAGGCAGTTTGACATTTTAAAGCATTGTGCAGTGAATTGATAATGAAAACCTGAGCAGACCTGCTGCGTTTGGAATTTAAGAAACTGACAAATGCAGAGAAAATTGCGACTAATTTGAAGCATATTTGAAATCTAAACAAAAATACAAATTGCACCAAAAAAATTAATTGTAAACTTTCTAGCTTTTTGCCAGACTTAGAATGTCAGTACAAAGGTAAAGAATGATGGAAGATGAGAGGGGCATTTATTTTTTTTTACACTGCTTGAATTTTTTTACACTACTGAATTCAGATGAAAAAATGTGGCAATGCCTAAATTTAATGATTTGGTTGAATTTAAGTGGCTGGTTGCATGTAAAGTTGGAATTCACAGAAGTGATTCAAATAAAAACCACTCACCTACAGGTCCTCAAAAAACAAAACAAAACAAACAAACAAAAAAGTATCTTGTGTATATATATATATATATATTTAGTATCCAGCATAAGCAGTATGATCAGAAGCCACACAGATATACCTATACCTGGTTATGCCTATACCTGATATTATAATATAATATAATATAATATTATACTATTATAATTTACAGAATGTAATTCATTAAAATCGTTTTTCTATCACTGATCAAACTTTTATTTAAAGATTTGTAGTTTATTGCTACTTAATGGTATAAAAGTCTGCCAGACTGTAAAAGCAATAAAACTTTTACAGTCTGGCAGAGAGGATTATTGAGAAATTTTTCCATGCTTTTGGCAGCTGGTCCTCAGTCCACACTTTATTGGACAGAGGCAGAACTGTCTTAAGTTCTACATGCTTAAGCATAACAAAACAATAATAATAATATTATTGTCTTGGCTGTCCTGGTTTTCTATTAATGTTGTATCTGTTCAAACCAAATGGCTGGTAAACTCCATCTGGATCAACCTTCTTGTTATAAAGCAGAATATGTGATTACTTTATGTATGCCTGCTTTATACTGTTGCACTCTTGTATCCAGGCAGTACGAATGTCTCACTGGATGACTCATTTCCCCTCTGTACTGTGACAGATCAATCAATATTCAATCAGGGAACAACCACTGGCTATTGTTTTCAGTATGGATCTTTCAGCTGATCGATGCTGAACATAATCTATTGGTGCAAACATTTACATGTTCTTTAATTGTGTAATTCATCAGCCCTTGTGAACATGTCCTGTCAAAAGTCCCCAGGTAGGCAATGTAGTAAATATACATGATGCATGATATCTTACAATATGACAGCAAAACTGTATTTCTGTTTTAATAAATCTCTGAAGAGCTACAAGTTCAGCTATATTTTAATTCAGTGAGACACAAGTATATGTTATTGTTGGTCTTTTGGCTGCTCCCAGCAAGGGGTCACCACAGCGGCCCATCCGATCCGTACACAAGCTTAGAACAGGTTTCTGGGTTTGGGACTGATTATCTGGGCTTGGGATTGGCACTGCATCCAGACCTGGACCTTCTGGATGGCACGCGAGAAACCTACCACTGAGCCATCAATGTCCTAGACACAAGTATGGTGTATAACACACTATAATGCACAATGGCATAGTGGTTTGAACTGTGGTCTTGCACAGCCCATGGTTGAGTGTTCAATCCTGCCTACCTATGGGTCTGTGTGCTCGGAGTTTGCATGTTCTCCTTATGCATGAGAGTGTGAGTGAGATTGTATGCTCTGCAGCAGACTGACACCCCATCCAGGGAATACCCTGCCTGGTGCCCCAAGTCCAGTCTGATATGCTTCAGGTCTACTACAAACCTGAACAGATGAGCAGTTATATAGAATGAGTGTGTATATAATATACCTGGCATATAATATAATTCAGCATGATTGACATTATATAATAATATCAGCTTTTATATTTCTGCTGTGTGTACGCATAGTAGGGAAACTGGAGTTAGTCCTCACATAGCTAACATTTATTGTGGTTACAAGAGACATCATAAGATTTCCTGTTCTTCATACTGAAAATTAAAATGTTGACACCTAATGGTTTATGATACTGAGAAGAGAGAGACATTAATGCACTGTGAAATTAATTTATTCATCAAAAACAAAACAAAAACATGATGAAGCAAAGGGGAGTAAGTGTGATTATGATTATGCCTGCTTGCAAGAGTATGTGCCTCATAATGTGTGTAAATGATCTTTTACATAGGATACATGATGAAGAAGTGCCAAATAAATGAGATTCAGTATATAAATACTAATATTTCATCTTACTATGCTAACATGTAGATAATACACATTAATACAGATACTTATTTTGACTCATTGAGCTGTCAGTATGTTTAGGTTTGTCATTATATCAGTTTGGTTCAGGAAACCACAAAATTGAGACTATTTGTGGATTCTTTCGATGCAGCTGTGATTCTCTTTCTCTAAAGCTTCTAACTTTGGCACAAAGCAAAAGTTATTTGGGTTGAAGCATTTTATTCAGATTTTTAAATTCCACCTTGAATGGTTCAGGTCTTACGAGCTCATGCCTGAAGATGGAGCCATAAACTCCATCTAAAACTAAGTTGCTAATGATTTTGATGCTGTGCTGTTTTAGATAAAAAAGGCAAAGTTAATAAATAATGCTATAAAAAAAAAATTTTTTTTTGAGCAAAGAAGGCTGCTTCAGAGTTTTGTTGTCTAATATTACAGTTAATACTGTATACTGTAAATCTTTTCCCATAATTACATGCATACTGCTATATACAGTAGGAACTGTAAAACACATTTAGTGTCTTATAGTTTTGTCTACTTGCTATTTTTGAGGACATTTTATAGATATCATAGGAACTGTAAAATTATCCATATTTTTTTAAAATACTTATTAATAAAAAACTAAATGAATGTGAATAACACCAGGGTTTTACGTGGTTAATAAGTTTCTCTAAGGAAGAATGTTGGCTATGTGAACCTTAAGCTTAACAGACCCAGTGGACAACATGACCTTCAGAGGATCAGGCACCGCAGAGAGGACAGATGAAGGAAGAAAACAAAATTCTTTCCCTGTTAGAGGCACTGTACTGGGAAATTCTGTGGGTGCAATTACACAGGAGGCCCCAAGCAGCTGGGTTTTGTCATCATGATGCAAAGAGCAAAAGAGAGAGAGAGAGAGAGAGGAAGTCCAGCATAAATAACTTTCAAAAGCATGATCAACATCCCTCTCCTCACCAATCATACATATAGTACATACTGTACGTACATACTTTTTTCCTATCATCGAACCAGACTTTTAACATTTATTTGTCATTTTGTTTTGCACATTTTATATTGCTGATAATGTTTATTAAACAGAATAAAGCATGCCTCCGCTGTATACAAGGCTCTGTTTCATCTGGATTTTCATCTGGAATCAATTCTTTAAGGGGTGTGTGTATAATGTGTGGGAACAATTAAGATTGTGTATGTTTGGAATGTGTGAACATTTAGAATGTGTGTGCATTTGTTGTTGTATAATACTGCTGAGAGCCCAGGCTGGTTGTGGAACTCCAGTCAGAGAGCTGAGGGGTTGCTGAGAATGTCTGTGTGTATGGAGTAGTGGGAGTGTGCGGTGTGCATGGTGCCAGAATTTGAAGCTTCCAGCCATCATTGTTCATCTTCTTTCTCATTACTGTGAAGCTTTGTTCTAATCCAGTGCTCTAAAACTATAAGATTACTATTATATATTTCATAGACTTTGATGTACACACATGAATTTCTGTACATTTCCCTAATTGTTGTTTACCCTACACTCCTCCAGACTGTATAAAGCTGTTCAGAAACACTGAAATATTGCAGTGCAGCATGTAGACATTAAACAGCTAGTCCAAATACCTAGAGTTGCATTAAGATTTGTTATTCTGCTAAATGCCACCAGAGAATGAGTTCATCAGTTATACAAGCAAATGCCACCATAGTGCACCATTGCACTATTACATTGTTTTATTTAGTGTTTTATACTTGCATTCATCATAATAGATAGTATATTAAACCTGTAGAGGAATTGTCCTTGGTTTGTTTGGTTAAATTTGCAATAGGCTTGTGTATTTATTATATTATTATTGTGTATATGATTATGTACAGGTATGTTTGTTTTTACTGTAAATTAATCTCTTTCATGCTCTCTCTTTCTCTCTCTCTCTCTCTCTCTCTCTCTCTCTCTCTCTCTCTCTCTCTTTTACATGTTCAGCATTTGTTAATAACACCTAAGGGCAGGTAGCTGGCCCTCTTTGAGTCTGAAGTCAGGGGAACTCCAGTTTCAGTACTTCTCAAGAGCAAGATATTGAGATTCAGTTCTGTGTGTTCATGAGTTTTTTTTTTTTTTTTGCCAGACACTGAACAACGTACATATTTTAAAATATATTGTCTCTGGTACATATTTTTTTGTCATGAATTAATGAGCAATGATTGATTTTTGGTCAAGTGTTTTTGGTCCTCGACAGTGCAGCTGGACAACATTTCTGAATCCAAAAATGTACCACAGCAACAAATCAAAACCCAAGACGCATTTAGTATTTGAATTCAGTATTTGGCCTAGGGCATGTGTCAGTTTCCCATCACATTCCTTTACCTGAAAAAGTAGAAGGAGCTCTCTAGAGGTTATCTGATGGTGACCTGTTTTAAAATGCTACTTTTTCAACAAAAAAACGAGAAATGCTCCCAAGCCAACTCACACCACCCCCATAAATAAATAAATAAATAAATAGATAGTAATCAAGATCATCCAATAGATCATCCGAACACAAATGTCTCTTTAGTGAAATCAGAGCAGCCAATATTTACTTAATGGCCCTCTCACACAAACACAGTTAAGAATGCTAATACTTGCTAAAATGTTTTAAGTATTTGGAAATATATATTTTATAAATATTATAATTGTATAAATATTATATTTTAATGTATTGGGAATCAAGGTCTAAGTGGTTTGTCTGGTAAGTTAGTAAATATTTATTATTATTATTTTATTATTATTAGTTGTAGTAGTAGTAATAGTAGTATTAGTATTATTAGTATTATAAAAAATTAACCCTCATAAACTTTACCTTTATATATACAGATTTTCTGTGTTCAATAAACTCCGTATGTTGCACAATCTCACAAATGCTTCCATATAAATAATGTAAATAAAAATAATGACAGAGTTTGCAATCATATGTTCCCAAATTGATGTAAAGATTATCCAAAACCCTGGACCATAAAGGTTCCCTTTAAGCCAGCTGTGCAGTAATTATTCCTTATCTACCTTAACATCACACATATGCTGTACCCATCACCGTGGGAATCATGATATGTAGAGAGTGAGATAATGACAGGTAACTTGGAAGAAATGTGTTTTTTTGTCTTGTAGGGTGCTTCAGTGGGTGTTCACCCACTTGCGCCTAAGCACTCTATGACAAAGAATGCCTTTTGTCTAATTCCTTATTTCTATGGTGACAATACATTAATCTTGCATTTTATCCTTTGCTTGCAGTTAGAAAATCTTAGTTTTGTTATTGTACTTGCACAAAGACATGGTCTGACTAGAAATAATACAAGGAAAATACTTTTTAAACTATAACTGCTCAAATAGAATTACTAGAGACGCCAGACTTCGTGTCTACTTTCCTTTCTCCCTTCTACCACCTCATGGTGATACCACAGTTTTTCAACATTGACAGCACTAACAGAAAAAAAAGAGGTACCCTTTTTAAACTTTTAAACTTTGGCAACAATTTTAAAAATACAGTATTTAATACATTGTAAAATACAAGCAAAGTCTCATGATTTACTATTTTGATGTCACATAATGTAGTGGAGTAGAAAGTACAATATTTTACTTTGAAATGTAGTAGAGTAAACAGAAGGGAAATACTTAGGCAAATAGATATACTTAAAAAGTACAGTAATTAATTTGATTAAATGAAATACAAGTACAGTACTGTAAGCCTAAATTTAAGGTATATGAGATTTTTTTTTACAACCACCAGATGGCAACGTCTCATTTATGCACATTTTATGAACGGCATAGATTTTCAAATGGGGTGGTGTGGGGGGTTTCGGAGACAATCCTAGGAGATCTAGGGTATGTGGTGGGGTACACACTGGACAGGGTGCCAATCCATCAAGGGTCTCACACACATACACACACACACACACACACACACACACACACACACACACACACACACACACTTATTTACACACTTTGGGCAATTAGCTTGGACTGTGGGAGAAAACCAGAGTACCTGGAGGAAACACATTAAGCACAGGGAAAACATGCAAACTCCATGCAAACAGTCTACTCACTTAAAAAAAATCATAAAAGAACGCAAACAAACATTTAAGAAACTGCATGCCAGTTTTGCTAAAATTTAGGCCAAATTGCTGTAACCGATAAAACCATTAAATCTTGAAAATCCAGAAGGAGAATGTTTGGTCATACACCTGTGATGTGAAGCTCAGATACAATTAGGTTCTGGAGAAATACAATGATCAAGAGCAAGACCATCTTTGTGTAGATTAGCAGAAACTAAATTAAGGTTTTAGATTGGCTTTGTGAACCCCACTAAGATGCTGTGGCAGGAGTTTAAATAGGCAGTTTATGATTGAATGTCCTCCAAATTGGATGAATTGGAGCAATTTTGCAAAGAAGGATAAGTAAGTCAAAATTCCATCAGATTGATGTGAACAATTGATCTCCAGTTATCAGAAAGGTTTGGATAAAGGTGACAGCTGGTTATTTAAGTTAAGTTTAGAGCGTTGATTACATTTTCACATGGGGTGATAGAAAATTATGCATAACCTTTCTTCCTTTAATAAGTAAAATAATACATTTTAAAATGTGTCATGTTTTATATAATATTTTGCATAAGGATCTGAAACCATCTAGTGTGACAAAAATGTAAAACTATAGGAAATCTGGAGGGGGCAAATACATCCTGAGGACTCACAAATAGCATGCTTTGTAGCTGTTTCTGGCTGAACCTAAAGAAACCGTCAGTTTGAGTACAATTATTCCAGTCCAGGTTCAGGCACATTCCATAACATGTTGGGACAGAAGAAAATAAGAGTGTGTGTGTATGTGTGTGTGTGAGATTTGCTTACTCCGCCTACATCATACTGTGGCCCCTTGAAACAGGTATTATGTCTGAGACACTGCCTTTCCTGTCACCTTTCTCTGTCTCTTGTCCCTGCCTAAACTGTCTCACTTCCTAATCAGTCATTCTTGTATGTGTCCCCAGTACAATACATTTTGCTGTCTCAGGGTTAATAAAGCAGACATCACTCTGAAGTGTGGAATTCCTTCACTGGCTTTGCTCCAGGCTGCAGTCCCTCCCCTTCTCTTCCAGCGAAACATTGCCTACTAAGTCGATTGTCCTGTCACATGGTTTCATTAGCTTACCCTGCTTGTCACTGTGCTGTCTCTTGTCTGTAAAAGTGAGGGGAGTGTGGACGTGGCATTCCTGTGCATATGTGCATATGGCATGTGATAGCTCCTACACTGTGGTTATCGTCCCTCTGCAGAACAGCCTGTACAGCTCGGACGCTCTGCGATTTTTCCACTGGGTGAGGCTTTTATATGTAGGTCTGTGTGTATGTTTATAAGACTCATGGCGTATTATACATAAGGCATTAAGTGACAGATGTAACTGTATTGTATTTGTGGGAAACTCTAGTTTAAAGAAAGGGAAATATGCTTATCTCAGCTAATTTTTTATTAGTTTATTAGTTTATTAGTAACTCAACTTTTATCATCACAGAAACTGACTTGTCTTCTATGCATGATTTTATACCATATTCTATAACCATTCTGCTCAGCACATATACTTGACTGTTATCGGTGTGTCTCTAACAGCTGAAGAGACTGCATGCTCTGGAGAGAGAAAAGGACAGTCTGTGGATTGGACTGGAAGTCTTGGAACAGGCTCGATTTTGGTATCAACACCAGCTTGATCGAGTCAACCAGAGGCATGAAAGGATCGGGATGAGGAAACACGATGAAGAAGAAGTGAGTAAAGTCCCTGTCATCTGTCAGTGTGTGATTATAAGCTTTAAACTGTACTTATAAAGACTACAGGGATGAAAATCTCGAAGAGTGATGTACTGTAGTGTGTTTTAATTAGGCACTGTAGGTTAAAGCTGTATTGCAGCACTCATTAGCGATTCCCAGTAAACACTGGCCAAAGTAAGGTTCACATTTTTTTTGGTAGTGTAATGGGAGTGGATATCTGTGCAAGTTTTATATGTGACTGGTTACTTGAAATAAATTGGATTTAAGGGGCAATTGTTAATGTTTCTTACTCAAAATTTCTTACTTGTACAAATAAGATAGAAATAGAGTCTATATGACCCATCATTATAAATAATTGTCCAAGTATTGCATCAGCACAACTGCAGCTCTGTGCCAAAGTCTGGAGTCCCCCCCAATTAATTTATATAATATTAAATCTAATTAAATTATGTAGATTAAATTAAAGAAATTGGAACAAATGTTTTACTATGAGCGTGTTTCAAAGTAAATAGAAAATAGTTGTTAATGTAACAACTTCAGCAGCAACCTCATTTCCCCTCTCATCTTTTCCAACTACTCAGCATTCAGCATCAGCAGTATACAGTACTAATCACCAGTCTGATCAACTGTCATCATCTGCACCTTTTTCTCACTGATTCATACCTTAAGTTAGATGGTTTTTATGCTTAAATAAATCATAGATCACTGTGTGACTTAACAAAGAAAAACATTCCTCTGAAACTGGTCAGGTACATTTACATTTACATTTAGGCATTTGGCAGACGCTCTTATCCAGAGCGACTTACAAAAGATACAGGTACATGCACTGGACTGAAAGTGAGAGCCAAAAACTTGCCATACATGTGAATAAAAAAAGTCCTCCAGGAAGCCTGGAGAATTATCACTCATGACTAAAATACAGGAAAAATACAAGAAAGTCTGGCTCCTTGAAAGCAAAATATAAGGAAATGAGGGGTGACTCAAGACTTTTGCACAGTACTGTATATTTTATTGCACAAAAATCGGAAAAGTCCAGGCCAGACTACTTGTCTGTATTTATATGGGCATCCTGGCAGTCTTTATATAGACACTACTTCGACATCCGTTCACTCCTCCTTGCTCAATCTGTTCGGAAAGAAAAATCCTGTAAGCACACAGAAGAGCCAGATACTTTTTTATGAAGGAAAAAAACCCTGTCTCTAAATGACATTCATGCTTAAAGTTGGGGTTTGATGCAGTTTGATGTAGCTGAGACTGCCTATGACATATGTGTACAAATGTCCTGTAATTCTGAGTCAACACCCCTGACATTACAGGGTATTACAGAACTCTCATGATAACTCAAACCTGCTCATGAAAATTTTAAAGTGTTGTTTTTCCCCCCTGACACAATAATCAAATGTTTTTTTGCGCCATGAATAGCTTTGGTAATAACATACCAAATTTTAAATGTTTTTTTGCCTAGATATGATAAGATAAGATAAGATATACCTTTATTCGTCCCACAGTGGGAAAATCTCTTTGTTACTGCAGCAAAGAAAAATTGTGCAAATAGAAAATATGGACAGTACAGTGTATAAATACAAAATAAAAAGAAAAACAATACAATAGTTGCATTTTCAAACAAATTGCACAAGGGTAATATTGCACAGTTTAAAATGTTATTGCACAGTTTTTATTGCAATGAATTGGACTAATATTACACAGTTTAAAATGGTGTTATTGCACAGTTGGTATTGCACACAAATGTAAGATCTTATAACTGTATTGTAAGATATTATTATTATATTATGTAAGATATCTTACTATATTTTTAAAATTTGGATATTGAAAGCATGTCAAGTCTTTCAGGAACTGGATTATATTCTAAAAGCCGACCCAGATTGGATTCATAAAATAGTTCATAGCAGCAAAAAGTTTGATAACGCCTTTTGTTATGTGTACTTGAGCTGTTATTCATTTGAGATAAGTCCTTTTCACTTAAAGGGCTAATTGTAATAGCTCGTCTGTTAACAGGATCATTACATGTAATAATTTTCTATCAGTGCTAATGATACTCTGTGGTTGATTGTACAGGAGGGCTGGTCATGTGCATTACGCTCTGCTATGCAGCGTGTGAATGGAAGTCTGGGAAGTTTGCTGAACAATGCATATGTGTGTAGGGCAGTCCCTGATGAGAAGGAAGGCTCAGACTGGTTTCTGCGCTGGACCAATGCCACACTTACCCAGGTGAGAAAGGGTATCTGGCACAGAAATGTATTGCACTTGATTAATGGGGTGGAGATAGTTTAGTTGAAGTTAGAATTAGAGTAATAGATGGCCAAATCTTTCAAGTCCAATTTGCCTCATACAAAAATTACAATTACAGTTACTGTGCAGTCACATATTCATAGAGTGTAATTGCCGGCATACTTTTATTTATAATAATAATAATAATAATAATAATAATAATAATACACCACATGGGGTACACCTTGCATGGGATGCCAATCCATTACAGGGATCATACATACTGTACACACACTCACATGCTCATTCACATATGATTGGGAACAGCAGGTAATCTGCATGGTTTTGGACTTTGGGAGGAAATCAGAGTACCCGGAGGAAACCAACCAAGCACGGGGAGAACATGCAAACTCCATGCACACAGATCCGAAGGGAATCAAACCCGGACCGTAGAGGTGCAAGGCAACAGTGCTAACCACTAAGCCACCATGCTGCCACCCAGCATCTAATGAACACCAAAACAGGAATAAAAGGCATAGTCAAAATAAGAGTTTGTGAGCATAATAGTCTGAAAAACAAAAACAGAATGAAACCTTAAAACTCCTATGGATTGGGGCTGGGACTTGACATGGGAGTTTGGCTGAAACCTATCTTGGATGCCTAAGGGGGGCTTTGCATGGGCTTGAAGCATAAATTTAGCTAGGGCATGGAACAGGTAAGATCGCTTCGTGCTCCTTAAGTGAGAGGGAGAGTGTGACTGAACTAGAGCTTGGGAGCACACAGTCATTAAAGCTTTGGTAAAAAGCAAGTATGACATCAGTGAAGCGTGGGTGCTCTGCATGCGCACTCTTCTCAGAGCTGGGGTGCAGAGCAAGCCATCCAGTGGCACCAGCAGGGCGTCCTTGGCGCCAGACGGTGCAGCAGGGGTTGGCTGGGATTGTGCAGGGCATGATTGTACAGAGCATGATATGATACAGACAGGACAGGGCTTGATTTGTAAGAGGCTGTCTCATTGACATTTGCAGAAAAGGGGCTTGGTTTAGACTGGAACCTAACATGGTACACAGATCCCGGAATTCTTGGTGTTCAGTGCAGTTGGCCTCTTGTGAGTGAGCAGTGTAAGGTTTAGCGCTTCCCAATGTTTATAGCACCACCCATATTTCTTTTTTCACAGGAAACTCATAAGTCTAAGAAACTCTAACAGAGATTCCAGACTAAAGTAATGTTGGGCCGCTAGGCTTTGTGCTCACCACCTTGTTAGTCTGGTGAGCATGGAGAGCATGAATTGCACTCATTCTTTTCACCTGGCTTAGGACCCACCAGGGTTCCTCTGTCAACCTGAGGTTGCGGGATAAATCCATCCAGGGTAACTCAAGGCCATTATATGAAGCTTGCATTGGCTCACGCCAGGAGAAGGTTATTGTGCCGGACACAGAATGCACAGCCAAAAACACAAATCTCTGCTAAGGAAAATAAGCTGTTAGGATTAAACATAAAGCAGAAACCGGAGGATGTGAATCTTGTGAACACCACGACAACAGGTTTAACATTTAAGCACAGAGGAAGCCCAATACCGAACCTGTTAAACCAGAGAGCTTAAATAGCATGACGAGTCGCCTGTAAATGGACAGAATAAACACACACACACACAACAGGAAGTGTCTAAAAAACAAAAAAAACACAGTCACTTTATTACATCACTTTATTTTTGCTGTCAATACACATGAACCAATCAATTACATGCACCGTGAAATACGAGAGGTGTTCAAGTCAAACCGGGACTTGTGATGAAATTTCTTGTGATTGAAGGTGTAAAACTGATTAACATTTCTGAAAGACTTCAAGAACAGTACTGTAATAAAACTCTTAGTTGCACTAAAACGTTTCAATGGTGCAAACATTTTAAAGAAGGCCATGCGTACATGAACAATGATCCTGGTCGGTGTGGCTCAAAGTCCATCGCACTAATTTCTGTGAACGTTCAGTGAGTGGAACTCCTGATGCTTGAAATATTTACGAGATACCTCGTCGCCATCTTGTGGAAGAGACGCATCTGTCTGTGGGAACTGTACACACGAACAGTACACACTAACACCACCTGAAAATTACAGGAACTTAATGACGAGTTACTGTCACATTCCTATACAGTCCCTCCTTGCACATCTGGTTTCGGCACACTGAGTAAACTTTCTACCTTGATGGTATTCAAGCACTAGTGAGACGCAGGGATTTGTGCATTAATGTAGTAGGGTTCTATAGAGAAATAGTAGTATGTTTTAATCTCATAACTGTGTTTTTTTATCCTGCGCAATCAAAATCCCGAATTGACTTGAACGTACCTTTTATTTTTAAACAATGTGAAGATTTCCAGAAAAAAATTAATTCAATTCATTTTAGTTCAATTTACCGAGAAGCTAGGGCATAATGCTTATTCAGTTTCATAGCCCACGCATTACCTATTTATTTATTAATTCATTTATTTTTAAAATCTGTGTCTAAACATGATAGGCCATATATACAGTATATTAGCTCACCTTATATTTAACAATTCAGTTACAAATAATGTATATATTACTGTTTAGAATGTCTTAACGGTTTCTGATGTTCTTTTAAATACAGGAGGTGAGTCAAAAGAATTACAGGATTTCCATGTTGGAGTTTGAGAAAGAGCTACTCATTCAACAACAAAAGAATGGAATAAACTTGTGAGCTCCGATGATACAATTGTACTCTGTCTCTAACTTTGTAAAATGATGAATGAGCCTTTGAATGTGTCTAAAGTCTATAGTCTTATTTAAGGTAACAGTTTGTAAATATTTGTAGAAAATTGCACATAGGATGATAGCAATCATTTTATGTAATTTACATTTAATGTAAATGTTTAACATTTAATGTGTTTTTTGTTATTTTATATAATCAGATGGTGTCCCTTTGCAAATGTGACATTTTCAAATCAATTTTCTTTTGGGGGGGGGGGGGGGTAATGCATCCCCATCTAATTTGATTTCTCAGCTGATGTTTTTAAAAAATTTTTTTTACTTAAACTGGAACATTACGTTTTTGCTTAATATTTTATACTTGACTTTACAGTAATAACTCACAGCTGGGTCTTTGTAACCTGAGATTAAAATGGATTAAAAAAAAGTAAAAAATTAACTGAGGTCAAGTACTTTAAAAATTAAAAATCACACACACACACACACACACACACACACACACACACACACACACACACACACACACACACACACACACACACACACATCCATTCTCAGTTGTGAGCTGTGATGTTGTTGTATTTATTGTTCCCTAAAACAAAAGACCTTTATAAGACATGAGATATGAGACACTTCTGGCTTCATTAATCAATAAAAATTATGACTGTCATTAAAACATCCCGCACCATTACATAAACATTCCTCCTGCTTTATTCATCATGACAATAAGGGAGAGAGCGAGAGTATGTGCATGATATTTGCATTCTCATGAGATTCTGCAATACATCAACTGATGTATAATATAACCCAAGGTTGCCAGATCACACTGAGACATTTCATCTAAGTACTGCTGAAAACCTGCCCTCTCTGATTAGAACAATCTATTAAAAAATACTGTGGTTGTGAAAAAAAGTACTTTGTGGCAACATGGATGTGTTTAATTAATCTTAAAATTCTGAAACTCAGATCACAAATGCTTCCTCATGAATATGCTTTTCTGCACACACACACACACACACACACACACACACACACCAACCTGGAGGAGCTGAGGATCGAACTGCCAACCTTCTGATGAGTAACTCAGTGCCCTCTGAGCCACCACTGCCCCTTCAAGGAAGACCATTTATACAAGCTCAAATTTCAACAGTACAGTAAAAAGATCTAAATTTTTCTTATATGCACATGACACATTTTCCACTCCAAGATGATAAAAAGCAGCCAAACAGAGAAATATCCTGTATATGTCAAACGCCATAGCTTCTGAACAGAGCTTCACACTAGAGGGCAGCAGAGTACACAAAGAAAAAGCAGCAACCCAGCACAGTTAATATAACAGTATATATAAGGTCTATCTGGAAAGTATCCAGCCATGCAATGCCAGGATTACATGCAATAAACTTCTAATTACGCTCCTAGTTCTCGCACTGTCAGTCACCAATGACTGTTGATTGCAGCCCATACACTGTAACACTATATACAGTACAGGCCAAAAGTTTGGACACACCTTCTCTGTCAATGTGTCTGTCAATGTGTTTTCTTTATTTTCATGACCATTTACATTGGTAGATTCTCACTGAAGGCATCAAAACTATGAATG
>JAQMYJ010000004.1:12381836-12399436 GCA_030014305.1 Clarias laeviceps
TTTTATACTTCCTGGTTCGCGACCGCATTACTTCCGGGTCCTAGTGCCGGTCGCAGATTGAGTGTGCATGACAGATTAAAGGGTAAATAACTATCAAACAGTCTGCTTCTGGCCATCAAACTGCTGATCAGTCAATTGTATAATTACTTTTAAGCCTGTCATAAAGGAGGGACTGTAAAAATTGCTGTAATTTCGAAAAGGCTAAAAGTTTTTGGTAAACTCATTGACTTTAAGCAGAAGATCTAGACTTCAATCAAATATTGGCTGTTTCTTTTTTAAATCCATTGTGGTGGTGGACACATACAGTAGGTATAATTTACTGGAAGGATGTGGGGTTGTAACCTGCCAAATATCATACCATAATATAATTATAATATGATTATAATTATATATAATATAATTATAATTATATATAATATAATTACTAAGTCTTATTAAACATGATAAAGTGGTTGGCTTCCTTGATTTAATGTAATTGGCCATCAAACCCTAAATGAGATTTGTTTGTGTCCAACCTGTCCCCTGGAAGCAGCAGTAACTGCAAGTGTGAGCAACAACAAGCACATAATAACCGAAAGAGTAAAAGATCAATAAATATTTTAAATTAAGATGAAAAAAAAAAAAAACTTTCCATCAGGAGATATGCTGTTTACTGATACTGGAACAACAAAGTGATAAATTACAAATGTGTGTTGTGTTGTTATACAGAGTGAATGACTATGCTCTTCGACTGCACTAATGCACTAAAACTAATGTGAAACAGCCTATTAAAAAATGTATAATAATAAAAAAACCTAATACTAAAATAATAATAAAATTGGACAAACTTGGAGCTTCGGGGTGGGGGATGAATGGATGGTGGCTGACATGCCTGGGGACCCCCCTTCATGGGTGGAGATCTCAACCCCAACTTTGAGACCAAAGTTACACCCTTTGGGGGGAGAGAAAAAAAGTGTTGTACGTATATTATATGCTTTAAAAGGGGTTTCCTCTTTCATTGCAAACATAAACCTCTAAGAATAATGTTGAAATAGGAATTACTTAATCTGCTCTTCTCTGTCACTATGAAGGTTGCATGACTCCAGGGTCTGGGTTCGATTCCTGCATGTAGTGTGTGAATGAGCATGTGAGTGTGTGTGTGCGCGTGTGCCCTGCGATGGATTTGCACCCCATCTTGGGGTAGGTTCCAGGCCCCCTGCAACCCTGTACAGGATAAAGTGATATTAACGATGAGTGAGTGAATATCAGTATGAAACGTTTGTGCTCTGTATTCATTCTGAAGGATGTTCAGGTTATATGACTTGTATCTTTCAGCTGTACACTAAAATAACATCTTAATATCCAGTTGTGAGTCTAAGCTCACATTTCTCTCTCTCATTACTAAACATATTACCTTTTAGGTTTACAGCAGTTACTATACTGGCTCAAAAAAAAACTTTCGGAATTATTTAATTTAACTCAAATAAATGAACAATAAACCATCAGAATAAACATGAACAATATTTTATCCACAATAAGACATGGAAAATTAGTTTGAGAGGCAATATTTTCTTATCTTTCTTATCACATGGAAAAATCACAAATATTTCACATTATAGCAATATGTGAAAAACATATACAAGTGAATTTGAACGTTATTTCCTGAAATTGTCTATGTGAACTCCAATAACTGTGATATAAAACCACAAATGAAATCATGTATAAATAAAATCTCACATGAAATGAAACAAATCACATGCAAATATCAAAAATATGTAAAAGCTATATTGTCTAAAACCCAAATTTTTATTTGTGACAAGTAAATTGTTATTATTGATATGGAAATTTGCTTGAGTGTTTAATAAGGCTTTAACTCTAAAGTACATAACTATACCCCAATGCAGATGTTTTAATTGCTCTTTTTTGGTGTGAGCTTATCATTTATTGATAGCCTGCAGACAATTGCATACTTGATTATGACACCGTGTTTGCAAATGAGATACATTATTCTTCCTTGTAATCTTATATGGATGATGTCAATTACATGATTTAATTTAATGACACCAAGCATTATTAATTTTTCATTCATTATTTCTTTCCAGCCTTTGTTATCGATTCCAGGGATGTATGCAATATAATCACTTCTGGCTCCTTAACTGTTTAACAGGAGAAGTGTTCCTTTTATGAATGTACTTACAGTACATTGCTGTTTTCAGCATGACTAAACTTTCCAAAATAAGACTCAGACAACAGATGCTGATTAATACTTGTTGATGTCTTTTTGTATTTGCAGTTACCGTGTGCCTCGATTGCCTTATGAAGCAGAAAGAAACCACAGGTCTCCTACTGAGGAATTCAGAAGGCTTCTTTGGCTGATAAAGATCTCGTTCTGAGGCATATTGCCACCCTAATGCATACTTTAATGTGCGTAAATCCCAGCAGGTCTGCCGCTGAACCGTCAAGGCCAGAGTACCAGCAACACCATTAATTACTGCCTCTTATTCACAAGGATGCAGTAAACAGCTTTTGTTGGATCTGTCACACTTCTGTGAGAGTTAAGATCATTCTTCCGTCCCGCGATGGTTCGCTGACAGTGAACTCTGCTGGTGTAATTGCCCGCCCTCCCATAATTCCCAGTCAACTTGGGCGTTTAGTGGATTGGGCGATAGATTTGCAATAGGAAATGCAAACCACATCCATGCAGGTCTGCTAAAGCATGACAGATAAACAGGTAGTGGATTTCAGGAGGAGTGGGGGTGCATTTTTGTGGCTTGCATTAGTTTTCCCCACTTTCTCTGCAAAGAATAGATGGTTGCTTAATAATAAGTACACCAAGAGCTAATACTCAGCTTCATAGATGTTGAGCAGGTATTGAAAAGTGAAAATGAGAAAGTGTATTTCGTATATTTATATGTAATCTGATGAATTTTGTTCCACGTTATTTTGATATTAAAGATTGCATCTCAGTGTGGGGGTTTGAATATTTAGATTTTTTTCTTGATATTTTTTACAATATTACATAACTATACTTTTAAAAAGATATTTTATACTGGGACAAGATATAAATCAGTTAGTTAACAAGATGTTTTGATTACGTAACATTGCGTAACAAAAGTAACAAAAAAAGTAAATACTGCAATTTAATTTTATATTATCTATAATGATTTAATTACACTGGGAGCACTGCCTTGATACACAATAACAATTCACTATATCACATTGGAAAACTCAGTAATGGCTATAATTATTAATGTACAGTACACTTGAAAGAACAACATGCTCTACAATCCTTTGGTAAATTATGCTTGACGTGATGATTTTTCCCTTTTTGTCTTCCACACTTATCCTCTTGAACTTCAGGGTTAACTGCTGTAAATTATTAAGTAGCTACACTGAAATTAGTAAGCAGAGAAATGCAAGAAAGACTTTATAATTTCAGAGGTTTCAATTAATATTGTGCACCGGATGATGCTACCTTTTTATTGTAGCTTATAAGTATGTAGTATGATGAGCAAATCTGTCTTCTTCTCATATTAAGTCATATGCCAGAAAGAACCTCATTAATTTAAGCACCTCAGTAAACTGCAATGCAAGCTGCACAATAGGAATATAAAAATGCTAAATTCTAAGTTAATAGAAATATGAAATGAAAGTGTGACATACACCGGCCATTAAAACATTAATACTGTCACGGCTGTTTCTCACTTTGAAGTAAAACAAACATGATGTTCATCACAGAGGACCAGAGGAGCTTAACTGGGATTAGGTGCATCCGATAACTTTACACAGCTTATGTAACGCAAGACTCATGTTCAAGTTATGATGAAATTTTTAACAGCAAAGTCATGTTTTACATTATCATTAAAGTCACTGCTTCTCAGAAATAATGGTCTTCGGATAGAATACAGGTAACAGAGAATACTATCAGAAGCTTGGTGTTTGAGCATCGCTGCACCTTGGTACAGCAGGTGCTTATTTGCATAAATGCATGTGAAGCCCAATATTGTGAGTCTTTGTTTTGTTAGATTCACTGTTAGGTTTTGGTGCTAGGAATGTTTTGCGTGTTTGTCTATGACAGTACGTGTAATACCTGATTATTTTATATTCATGGGGTTTTTCATCCAGCAAAAGTCCTTTGAGTTTAGTTATCCCTTGTTGGTTGTGTGTGCAATTTTTTTTTGTGTAATGAAAGTTTGCTCCTCAGTGATTCTAGAACAATAGCATTAAGAAAACATCCTGACAAGCTAAAAAAGCATAGCTGGTAAAGGACATAAAAATCATTTATGAAAAAAGCTGACTTAAGTGAGAATTTCTGTGAGCGAGCCTTCCAGTTTAGTGAATAAGCCTGACATTGTCGCAAAATCTAACAGTGCGTTTTCAGTTTCTTTTGCTTTTGTCCACATAATTTATCAAGTTATAAGCATTGTCCTTAATGTTGAGTTCTGAAATAACAGCAGAGCAACAACACCAAAAACAACCACAAACGCCTCAAGAGTTCACAATTTATAAGACCTTAACAATTAATATTTCAGCCTTTAGCTTTTAAGGAAGGTTTTGACGCTCTAAGGCTTGTGTGTGTTCTTGATTGGGATATTGTATGCATGCATATATTAATATGCAAAAGAAAATAAAAGTGAAATAAAAACTTATGACTGTATATTAGTTCAACTCTGATTCGAATTATTTTGCACATAGTTTAATTAATTTTCTGAACTGTAAATTAAAATTTTTTTTTAAATCATCTACATCCACAAAATCCATATTAGTTCTGTTTTTTCCTTTTCTTTGCTATTTTCCCAAAAACTCATATGAAACTAATGCAACAACAATGTGCTTGTTATATTACAAAAAAATAATTCTACATTGGATTTCAATGTTATTCTAGTTTCAGTGACTTTTCTTGCAATTGGATAGCAACATAGTCTAAAATTATGAAACATAATATATTTAGGATTACCAGCAAAATATATCATAAGAACAATCCTTCTCCATAGATTTTATTTTGGTGTAGTAAAAGAAAAAAAAAACAATAGTCCATCACTATGGACTGTATATGGGCCATGCTGCTGCTTGTGCACTCCATATAATGGAGTCCTTTCAGCAGCTGCAGTCTGTTCAGTAGCATGGTTCCCCATTGTCACTCAAGCTGTGTTTAGACTCTCCATCACTGTTACACTCAGTGAGCTGCCTTATAGCTTCAGCTCCTCTCTCGCTCCTGGGTGACAACTCCATCATGGCATCTGGCAGCCGGAGCTCCAGGAGATTCTGCAGATGTTTGATGTAGCTGATGGCTGCACGTAATGTTTCCACCTTACTCAGTCTTTTATCCTCAAACTCCTGAGGCAGGTGCTCTCGGAGTCGTGTGTAGCCCTCATTCACACAACGGACCCTCTGCCTTTCACGCTCGTTGCGTTTACGGATAAACGCTGGTTCAAAGGAGCAGTCGTATGTGGTCAGATGTTTGGGGAAGTGCAAGTAGGAGAAGCGCCCACTGTACCTGTGACCGTAGACTGGCTCTAAGTAAGTCTGCTCAAAGTGGAGGCTTAGTGCATCTCTGAATGGTGAGCGCTGGTGCTCCGTGCACAGACCAAAAGTTACAGGCCGCACGTATGACCCTCGCTCTGGAAACTCTTGCAAATGCTCAGCAGCCATTAGTCTGCCAAGAGAGAAATTATGCCTTCTGAAATTGACAAATTTTACAGAGAAGTAAATTAAAACACAACAAAAAAAGAGATTCTCTTACTTTGCAAAAAACTGCTATCCAATTCTTCCAGTTGTTCTTTGAGTTGATGTAATTCATAGATACTTGATCTCCAGTCTTCTTAATGTCCAAAGCAATGAGTTGTTCTCTCTTCGTGAATTTCACATGGATAGACACTATGTAGCAGTGGGTGTGGTCTTAAAAAAATAAGCACTTTCTTTATGATGTAACCTGCTCACGTCTACGTGCAGATGATATGATAAGTTGATAACTGATACCTGCACTACGGTGGGAGGAAACCACATCGTTTCTTACATAGTCTTACATATGTAAGAGCCAGATCTTCTCCTGAAACGTCACAATGCAGGCATGTTTTGAGTCAAGTGCAAAAAAACAAAACAAATCTAATTCATTAAAAAAAAAATCCATGGATTTCTTTCTCAGAGAAACCACATGGTGCACTGTGTGGATAAAGTAGCCATTTGACTATACCTGATTTTGTTGCCTCTGGCAAAGTAGATGAGGGAGTTCCAGGTCAGTAAATATTTACACATGTTGCATATCTTACTTCCACATTGAGACTTATAACTTAAATTATGTTCTGTATCTCCACATTTCCTTCTTTCTGGAGAATCCAAAGAGCTTTGAACTCTTGTAAAATTAAAACCTAGGAAACATAGTGCCCTCTGTTGGCAAAGAGTGATTTCTACTGTACATCAGTGGTTACACTCTTCATATGCTGTATGCCGCCTTTGATATAATGTCTGTAATTTACAAGCAACATTTCATTACAAAAAAAACAAATCTCCAATCAAAATCAGTTTTCTTGTGTGAACTTTATGGAAAAAAAACCAAACAAACAAATTTACAATAAATAAATAAATAAATAAATAAATAAATAAAACACCACCAACAACAAAAACCCAAGTAAAAACGTGTCCTTTGTACAAGCACCTACAAAAACTGCAGGAAAACTCACTAGAGATACACACTACTGGGAATACACGCTAGATGGGCTGGAACTAGATGGGCATCATGCATGCACACATTTACCCTTAGGGAGCTTTTAGTAAACTCAATCTTCACAATTATATGTTTCTTGGAAACCCTTAAACCTGAAGGGAATGCACACTGTGATGTGCTGAATTGCACAGTTGATGATTTTTTGTATGAGGTATGTCATATAACTAATGAAACAAAACCAGGTAAATTCCAGGCTTATCAAAATGACTGGAACACCCCAAAAACACATAAGAAATACTGCAGCAGGACAGTTATTTCTACCTCAAAACTAGAAATATTAGATTGAATATGAATTCCAATAGTATTGATTGGACAGTATCATAGGCGATTTAGCTCAAGCACCACTAAAGTTAATTTTATCACCACTAAAGACAATGATAATGGACCATTATTTTCCAAAATCATGTAACAACCTACTATTACAGTTCAAGCTGCTTAGAGATGTGACCAGCAATGTCCAGTTTTCTTGATGGCACAGTGTTACCCTCCGATATAGTAGGTGGTAGCATAGCTTACATAACGTTAGTTGTACTGTAATGACATTTTAACTTGATGTTAATTAAAAGTATATAAAACATAGATAGAATAATACAATAATATTAAAAATTAATGATTACTATTAATAGCAATGTTATGAGCTAGACACTATAGAAAGCATGTTACATTCTCATTAGAAGGTAGAGATGTGGTTAAGTAGTAATCGTAAAAGTTACGTCATTAGTCAGAACATTAAATGTGGCATATTTAAGCCCTAAATTGCTCATATTATCTCTTCTTGCATATACTGTAGATGGCATTATTGGCTACTGTGCCACCAGCATGATCCCAAATAATAAACAACCAGTGTTTTCCCTGCATCTGCTGTGTTTCTTGACTTATCACACCTTGTAATAATGAATTCTACCACACCCCTTTTCACAAGTATCTGCACTAACAAACCGTCTGCATCACTACCATGATTTTATCGGAGCTTGCATAATATAACAAAAATAACATCCTGAATGTTCATTCTGAAAACATGAAAAAAAGAATTTGACGTAATAATTATGTCAGTCTAATATAGAAAATATTGTGCTTTCCGTTCAATAAATGAGACATCCATTTCCCTTTCCCATCCTTTTTTTGCAACACTCAATATAAAAAAGTGGCAAGGACTGTTACTGAGTACAACCATGCTCATCTTTTCTTTGTTGAGCTTTTTGTGATTAATCCAATTTCTCTTAGGCGCTATGGAGGAAAAGAACAAGTTTCTCTGTTTGTTTTTTTTTCTACTTGGTTCTGTAATGACCTCACTTTTAAACTTTCCTACTTAGCACTAGCATTGCCAGAAGAGATTTAAAGAGTCAATAAGAGGACCTGAGATGTCCTTTCCTTTAAAGTAGAGGATAAATCTGTAAATGCTCCAGTCTTCTTTATTGATCTACATCAGTGTCTTGTCCGCTAGAAACCACAAGACTGTACTTTTTCGTTCTTGCCAAGCGCATATAAAATACAACCACAGTAGAGAGTAGAGTGTGTTGGTTCTTAATGACCTCACTCTGTTTGATCCTTGAATTTCAGTGAATTCATAGGCTGCAATATAAAAGGGTTTACACAGAAAATAGAGAACCTTGGGATACATGAATTTTCTTTGTTCTGGAGGCAAGTTCTTATGGCAAAAATTTATATTGTGATATGAATTTTCCTATAAGAAATAATATAAATGCAGATAATCTGTTCCAGCCACCCAAAAATATTTCCAATTTCCAACAAAAATATATGCAAAAATAATCATATTTTTGCATATTAAGACAATCAAAACATTTAGAAAAAACATGTAAATGAAGTAAAATAAGAAATAAATATACATTAAACCAAACGTAATATTGATTTAAGATTAAATAAATTACTAAATAAACTTGTTTATCTTGGCTTTCCACTAAGCCAAACAAAGTTTTGAACGGCTCTTAGCCGGTGTTCGGTTCGATTTGTTTGTTTGTTTGTATCCCAAACAAAATTTCTTCTTAAAATTTCAATTGTTAAGGTGAAAATTCTTAAGGGAGGGCATTCTGATATCAAGGTTCCACTGTATATATTCTGTACATATAAGTCTGTACATATATCTCTAACCCAAGATCAATGGCACTACTTGGTGTGTTGAACAATGGTTTGTACTTACATAGTACACTAGCTCTATTTTACGCTATTTGGGATTCAACCCCCGCAACCCTGGCAATTAGCTAATATTCTTATGTGGAATAAGTGGAAATTTAAAGTTGCTCAGGACTATCTACCATCTCCAAGGTTTATTCTCTCCACCTTTTGGCTAAATTAAAATTGTTGGTCTGCAACTGTCAGTTGCCAGCTCTGCCAGTTGCGTTCTGCAGTTAGTTTGTTCTGCAAGCTGTTCAGAACTGTGCTTCGCCTTCGTGCCTATAGCTGTATTGTAGCCTTGTTGATATTCAATACAACAACATTTCTTATTGTGTGATGTTGCTTAATTACAACCACAACTGATAAAGTATACCACAGAATTAAAGGACAAATATTGGACAGTAGCTACAGTATATTGTCTTCTTCGTGTCTAAAGGGTATAATTATTCTTCAATTAATCTCTATTTTAACAATATACTACTTTATTGATGGATTAGTGCTGGTTCTGGTAAATCCTTAAAGGCTGGCTTCTTACAAATACCAATATCACCTAAAATTACTTTCAGATTTATAGAGGGCAAAGATTTATTTAGCCTACTTCCTCCACCACTGACCGATAGGAATCATCTGCTTTACTGTTCCCTTCATGTCCCCAGGTGTCCACTGCACTAAATCTTTGGGTTAGGGGTACCAAGGCCTTTCCATCTTTTCTATCACCTCTGAATCCTAATTTCCAGTAGTTCAAATCATCTCATATCTCATCTTTTACTCCAATCTTTGACTTATGGCCAACAGCAAAGTGTAGAAGCTGCACTGAAGCTCTGCATAGAGTATGAAAAAAAAGACAACTTATACTGTATGCAGAAAAAGTATGCAGTCACTGACATGTAATTGAAGCCCACAATTTAATATATATTTAGAATTCACAAGCTTAATCTAGTGGCTATAATATGTTGTGGCTATGATATTCCAAAGTCATAGGTGCAAACTGTGCATAGTGAACCAACTTTATTAATGTACTGTATCTTAATATGAGGCTTCTAGTGAATTATTCTGTGGGTCACCTAACATCTATAGAGTAATTGCACTAGGTGCAATGTTTCAAGCCAGTGACTTATGACACTATATCCTATGACAGTATACTGTATATCTTAGGATCATTCCAAGGATCATATCAGTGACAGTATATCCTAGGATATCAATCATGTACAAACTTAGGTTTAGTGGGCGCAATGGTCTATTTCAAATGGGTTCTTTGTTTCTAACTTGTGGGCTCAACATATTCCTGGAAACACAAGAAGCTTAGGCTAATATTGATTAATTATACGTAATATTGATATATTCATTTATGGTCCGGCTAAACTTGAGTGAAGTTTAAAAATAGTTCATAGTTACAGTTTAGCTAAATCTGTCTCCCATATGTACAATGAAAGGAGCACAAAAATTAAGAAACTAAATGAGCCAGGGTAAATCTGAGTGTGACAGTTGTCTTCTGTTTATATTGCTTGTATCTGCCTTCTGTTATCATTCTTTGGAAACCATGTGTTACACTGACTAACGGTTACTGTTCATATTTATAGTTGTATATATAACCAATATTTAATAATAGAGAGATAATGAGAATTGAAAAAAAAAAAAAGTGAGTATTGTGGTTACACACATCTCTAAAGATAATCAGCATAAGGACGTAATAAAAGCATTGATAGATGTTTTCAGTTAATTTAAATTGCTTTTATTAAAGATACATATTTTCAATGTTTTATATTTTTTCCGTGCAATATGTGGAAATGTGCCGTATGGAAAGCAAACAAAGGCAAAACGCAAAAGGAGCAACATCAGCATTCATTTCAGAGAGTGTCTGCATTGCCAGTGTCCTACAGTTCCCGTTGTAGATTTATACCTATTTAGATGAGAAAACAGCAGCAATGAGCAGTTGTAATAGAATCAAATAAATTTTTACGATTTATTACTTCACACACATTATCCAATGGCACTTGCTGTGGTTTTCCGATTTTTCATTAATTTCTCTGGTTATAGCAAAATGCTAGCAGGAAGTATTTTTGAGGTAAGTTTAGATGTAGTAGTCTTGTGGGGTAGAGATTCAGAGAGGAGTTGTTCAAAGGAGGAAGAGTGATCTGAGGGAAAGATAAAATAGAAATAATTGGCTAAATTGGGGATGAAAGAGAAAATGATTGTGTTACTGTCTGTTTTAATGAAGACTTAAATTAATGAGGATGTGTGTCTGTGCATCAAACACCCCATGCTCTACTCTTCACAGATTAAATTAATAAATAACACTGACAATTTTGAAGCACACAAATGGTGCAAGCCAATTAAAAGGAGAGGACCAAGAGACTGGAATGTTCTCCTAAAAGAAGCTTTTTGAAAACATTTTCCAGCCTGCTCTTTACCTAAAACAATGCAAACTGATTTATTGGTTTGTAAATTGATCTTAAATCAGGGGATACAATTAAGTTCTATTTGCAATAATGATACAGTCTAATGCTATTAAAATTACTCACTAAACTCTGATAATATATACTAAAATATGAAATTAATTATATGAAATATACTATTAATAGACTTTATAGTTTACTTGAAACTAAACAGCAGGTTCTCTTGAAAATACGATAGAATATCAGTCACAAAATATAAAAAAAATGAAAGTATACATTTCAGAAAATCCTAAAAAAACACATAATAACTAGAACATGAAGTGAAAAGAGAAAGCGTTTATTTGGACTAAACGTTGACTTCAATCCAGATATATAACATGTACAATATACCATATATCACCTGCAAGGTCCCTAGGTACACACTTTTTTTGTATGATACAATGCATTGTTTATTGTACCATGAATAATTGAGTAATTCAGGAAAGGTCTGAGGTAATTGCAGTAATGATAAATTAAGTAATCATATACCTGCAAAATGCTCAGTTATTTTGACTTAATAAAGTGCCCATTGATTATATGTTTACTGTACAGTGTGGGTGTACCTGATGAATGAGCAACTTGGCCCTGCTTTTTAACCAAAATGTGTTAAAATCTATATATTGTACTGTATGTACAAATAGTACTGTAAGTGTAAGGAAGGTATAGAAGGAATTAAAATTCCCCAAACAAAGATACCCAATCAATAGATATTCACTATGGTTGAGTGCGTATGATCATATTTTTCATTTCACAATTTCTTGCAGTTTCCCCTGGATATCAAACTGAACAAGAACTGGTGCAATCTCACACACAAACCATAGATCACAACCAAGAAAAACAACTCCAGGCTGCTTTTAAGTCAGTCAAGCATCAATATATAGATAACCAAGTCAGTCAGTCAGTCATTTACCAATACAAATTTGATGAAAAAGAAGCACAAATAGGGACTGTTAATTCTTGCAAAGATTTTTTTTTTTTAAGGAAATATTCATCATACCTATTCAGTCTCTCTCTCTCTCTGTTAGTGTTAAGACTCTGGTGTCTCTGTGTTTAGTTTTATGAGGTCTTTGAGCTATGAACTGATTGTACCCATTTTTTTACACACATTGCCCCACATGTGAAAAACAATGTTGAGTGAGCCATGCTGCATTCCCTTTAATGACTTTTGTTGCCTCGAACTTAAAACAGTAGGACAACATGAGGACCATCTGCATGTGCAGCACATGACTGCATTTAGTTTGTGTTAGTAATAATGTGGCTGCTAATTTTTCACTTTGTAAATCTGTAACAGACTGTGAAAACTGGGATATTGTGTATATTTAGTTTTTTTCAGAAACACAAAGCACTTTAATGGACATCTTTTGTGCACAATTCTGATCAATGTACTGTGTAATGTGTTTTTCAGCAATTTTCTGTAAACTGTTTTTTTTTTTATTATTCACAAATGTACTGACATAATAATAACATAGTCGTTAATATGCTATGTGGCCAGTAATTTATCTTTTTTTATTATTATTATTGTATTTTTATACATGTGTAAACTATTTTAGTATGCAATCGAACTATAGTATGCAATATGCACCATTTATAAATTTATATATTGCATACTTGTGTAACTAACTGTCAGTAAAATATGACTGGAGACACAGAAAGCATTGTGTATTTTAAATTACTTACAAAATTTACTTTAATTTTAATTACTTACAGAAAAAAGTGCTAATCTCTAATGCTGCTTAAAACTAAAAATGATCCAATGAAGCGGCAGAGGAAGGCTTCAGGCCAGGCAATAATTTTGTATTGCAAGAGCAAATGTTGGAACAATAATAGCAATGTGCTTGGTAGCATAAATCTATTAGCAGTGGTTAATCAACATTGGTCTCTCTGTCTTTCTTTTCCATACTGTTGGAATTTGACAGACTTGACAATGATTGAGAATTCCTAAATTATGTTTGAGTCTACAGCTAAATGGAGCGTAGGGCCTGCTACTGCCACTTAAGCAGGAGTGAAAAAATAGATAGATTAGATACCTTTAACAATACAGTATCCTTGAGCTAAATTACTGGGTACATTTTGTTTAAATTGAACCTTGAAAGTTCACAATTAACTTAAAGCAATGATTTAGTAAAGCATTTTATTGTTGTATGAGTCATTTTCAAAATACAACAATCAATGTCTAACCACTTAAAAAAATACACAACGACTTTGTAGTTTTAATTGCTTATTGTTCAGAACAATATTATAAACTGCATTTAAACATTTTTATAGATTTTTCATATAATTCTTTTTCTTTGTAAATCTTGAAAAAAAATCTTGACTGGTAATCTTTTAATTCTTTTAATTCTCAAAAGATCACTATTAATACTAATAAGCACACTTCAATAATCCTTTTAGCTAACAGAGTGACATTTTGACACAGAGATGCCAAATGACATGCTAATTCATGCCAATCACAAACAACAGAATTAACCTCATGTGTCAGTCAAAACAACAATTATCTTAAGTATAAGAAATGTTGCTTTGTATTCACACAAATCTCGCATGAGAACAGAGCAGCAGTTGAGCCAAGTTGTAAGATGACATGCACCAAGCAGCCATAACCTTAAAACCACCTGCATAATCCTGTGCTCTCAAAACAGCTATGACCCATCAAGGTATAGACTCCTCTAGACCACTTATGATGTGGTGGAATCTGGCACCAAGATGTTAGCGGCAGATGTTGTAAGTCCTGTAATACAGATGCTTGATCAGATCGAAATCTGTGGAACACCTTGAATGCTTGGTCATGTTTTTCTAACCATTACTAAAGATTGTTTTTGCAGTATGGGATGGTGCATTATCCTGCTGGAAGAGGCCACTGCCATTTGGAAAAACAGCTGCCAAGGAAAGCGTGTATTTGGTTGGCAAAAATGTTTAGGTAGATGCCAAAGTAACATTCAGATGAATGCCTTGTACCAAGGTTTTCCAGCAAAACATTGCCCAGAGGATTGCACTGCCTTCTCCAGATTGCCTTCTTTCCATAGAACATTCTGGTGGCCTTTCTTCCCCATTGTTAAAGCCTGGCATATAGTGCAGATTAAAGTCATCATCATAAAAAAAACAATATTAGAAAATACAGCTATGTTTAATAGTGAAAGTAACAGCATTTCCAAACATACAGTACAAAGAGAACTCATGTTTTTTTCATATGTATGGTGTAAAAAAAACATGTGTTAGTGAATTAAAAAAAAAGCTTACATTTTCTAGGGAGCATAGAGTGGACTTTTTGAAAAATGTCACGTAGTCTAATTGGTCTGAAAAAGATCACATGGTCTAAGGGAGGAGTTATGACCATAATCTATGGTTGCTTCAGTTGGTCAGGTCTAGGCTCAGCAATGTTATGTGGCAGTAAAATAAAGTCAGCTGAATGTACTGAATGACCAGGTTATGCCCATTCTTTATTATCATCTATACCGCTTTATCATGTGTACAGGGTCATAAGGAAGCCAATCCGTCACAGGGCATACATATTCACTCACTATGGGTAATTTGGGAACACAAATTATTTTTTGCAACACTATTTGTTGTGTCACAAAAAAAAACTGTTTGATATAAAGTTGGATTATCATGAGGCTGGATGAGATACAGAGGATTTTTCACTACAAAGTATGTCTAAAAAGTAAAATCTGACAAGCTATGCCTTTGACATCTCAAACTTCAATGACACTCTGATACTAAAAGAAAAGTGTCAAAGAGATGAAGAGGGAGACTAAAGCAGGACTTAGAGCTTCAGTAAGGCCAGGAACCTTATTGACTTGTGACAATAGATTTTGTTAGGTCAGGATAACATTAAAACCAACTAAGCCTTAAAGAAAATTAACTTGACTGTAGGGTACTATCTAATAAATGCTAGAGTATTGGATGTTGAGAGTTAATAAGACTTATATAAATGAACAATGAAAGCATGAGAAGGTCTGGTACAAAATGCGAGTGCAACAGCACAGATAAAGAAGCTAAGAAAATTAACAGCTTTTACATCCTTTTTGTTGAATTTGCTTTATTTCTAAATAAAAGTAGCTTGGTGATTTTTCAGACACATTATTTTCAAGTTTTATTGAAATCCATTCTCTGAAGAAGTAATATCATTGTCTTGCACTCCAATTCTCAAACAAAGCAGTAGATGAGAAAGCGTGGAACAATGTAATAACTTCCTCAACGGGCGCTTATCATATTGCAGTTCTCATTTCGACCACTATGTACTATAATGAAATAATGATTGTGGACCCTCTAAAATGTTTACCAAATCAATAGAAAATCAGCTTTTCTATTTCAAATCATCTTTTTTTAAGATTATTGGTCACTCAAAAAGAGGTAATTAGTATTTCAGGTGAATTTGCAAAGTTGTAAATGAGGTCTTTATGAAGATTACGAATTATTGAATAGTTGATCTATATTGTTGGATTCTGCTCCACTTGCTCCTTTGAAAAAACTGAACCACAAAATAAATATGGTAAAACATCCTGAATGTCTAATGATAAATGCATTTGTATTTGATAAATTAAAATACTGTTTCATTCTATTTTCTTAGATTTTCTAAATTTCTTTTTTTGCAATATAAGTTTTACAATCTAACTAATGAACTGAGATGCAAGTAGGATTAAGTTCTTTCCACTCCTACAGTATGTAGCTGAGAGAAGTATAACCATGGAAAAGGTGTACAATCCTGTAAATGTCATGAATTTTTTGTCATCAGTTATTGTAAATTAGAATTGTTTCTGCTAATTAACTGTAACTATTACAAAAAGAAAAAAAAAGAACTGCTCCAGCGTTGGATCCTAAATGGTGTAAAATGGAAAGCTAGTGCGATATGTAGGATGTAAATTCCCTTGTTTACACACCAAGAGTGCCGTTGCTTAGGGGTTAGGTAGGGATTTGGTATGGTGGAAGCTCAGTCACACATTAGCTAGCAGTAATGAAAGATCAAAACGCAACACAGAGTGTTCAATGGCAATTCAGAATTACTTAGAAGCAATTACTAAAGGGACAAAGTGTTGTTTATAATGACATCACAGTAGCAGAAGTGTATTCTTGTTGAAATGCTGAAAGTGCCATAGAGTACCATAACTGGTAAAATTATATACACAACCTGGGGTCATCATCATGGGTGAAAGTAGGTTGTTACGGTCCAGTAGTGTGTAAAACTAAAACCTGAATATACAGTATATATATCAGGTATAATATCAGGTTTTAGTTTTACACAGTACTGAACCGTAACAACCTACTTTCGCCCATGATGATTGTCAGGTCAGCACAACTGTTTAAAGAAAAAACCTACTCAAATAGGAGAGGGTTATAGTTGGGTTATAAGAAACCAAACCATTAAAATTTGAAACTGGATCCAAGCTCAATAAATACTTTAAAAATAAATAGTTAGACTCTCTTTGGTTTTGACAGTAGATTTATCTCACATTTATTACCCTAGCTGTATTTTATGAAGTCCATCATTTTTGAGACACGTGTACAACAGCAGTGGTTCGATAATACAAAACATGAAAACAGCAGTTTGAGGTAATTTGATGGTTATAAACTAGCCATTTAAATTTTCACATAAATCATTTAAATTACAAATGAATTGGCAAATGTGAGACCATGTTGGCATGAATATGAATGCATCATGAGACAGGAACCACTCTGCTATTCCTCTAATTTTTCTGAGATTACAGCCAGTAGGGATGGCACACCTGAGACTCAGGTTCAGTTGTAAAGCTGTAAATTAAAAACAGTGGCTTATCTGCCTTAACTACCCCTGCTAACCTACAGTAAGTTTATTAAATGCAAGGGATGTTTCTATGATCTAGACTGGGTTCTTATCCTCAACTTCAATTTTTTAGCAATGAAAAATGTGCAGAGTAAAATGGACTTATTATTTATGCTTTAGCTGCTCCTTTCTTTCTCTTGACCAGCAATAAAGGAAACTGGAGGATTATAGGGCTATTGTTAGCAGCAGCTGAGCCTTGTTATATTAGTTATGAAGTCTCTTTGCTCCAGGAGTTCAGAACCTGTGAGTCTAGGGAATGTTGAATAAAATGTCAGTTTAATCCTTCAGACATAGTTTGTGATAAGTGATAATGACATTCTTTTTTTTTTTGGTAGCAGTCGCGACTTTTCTGCCTCAGTTCTCGATTTCCACCACTACTTTTGTACCGTAGCCTGAATATTATTGTGGACACAAAACAAAGAAGCATCATTCAGCTTTTGGTAGAAGACTCCCCATAACCACACTGTAACAAATTGCTGTATTTTTTACAGCAAAATTATACAGAAACTTACTGTTTTGCCATTTTACAATTTAT
>JAQMYJ010000004.1:12402739-12413284 GCA_030014305.1 Clarias laeviceps
TAAAATGTTATAAATAAGTTATAAAATGTGTTCAATGTGCTGCCCATTGTGTTGGATTGTCAGTGCAACCCTCTTCTCTCACTCTTCACACACTGATGGAGAAGAGGGTTGCATGTCTGGAAAGCCAGGAGTGACAATGCCAAAACAAGTCAGACTAATGCGATAGTGTCATTTGAGAATTCGTAGAAAAAAATGCCATTACTGCTGCTGGTATTCCAGCATTACACATGATAAACTGTCAGGCTATTCAAAGATGTTGGCTGCAGCTGGGCATGCAAAAAGGCCATATCATTGGCCAGTGTTGACTCTACAGTGTCGTATGAATTTTTATTTCTTGGTGTTCAAGAATTAAAAAAATGGACACAGATTTTTCTTATAAATTTTATGAGAAATTTATATATCCAATGTTTCATTAGCAACAGTTATTAATGTCATGACACAAAGTACAGATATGTCCATGTTTGTTGTATGTGCAAGGTTAAAGGAGTGTAAATAAGTGAAGGGCTTTCAACAAGGTAAGGTAAATATGGGTGAAATCACAGATATATGTAGTGAATTAATATTTTTATTATATATTAAAATGTGTGTGTGTGGGGGGGGGAGGGGGGTTGAGGGGGATATGTTGTGTGAATATTACAAGGGATTATCTTAAGGTGTTTTCTGTTGTCAGGAACTAATTGCCCTACGGGAATAAGCTTCTCCTTATTCTCACTGTATTTCCCTTCAGGGAGCAAAAGTTGAAGTTGGTGGTTGGTCCTACACCGCCTTTCTGGCCCTGACCTGGCACCACTTGTTACAGACAGACTGCAGGTCAGGGAGCTCAGTGCAGATGGCACACTTACTGTAGCTGATCGCAACACTCTCTTTAGAGCCCATCTGTCCTGCTTGGTGTTGTTCCTGGACCAGTTTGTCATGCTTCCTGTCAGGACACACTCAAGACTGCAGGTGTAGAAGTTGCTTTTTAAAGTCCTTCAAACATCTAAGGTGCTAAAGACACTGATGGGACTTCTTCACCACAATGTTGATTTGACTGAACCATGAAAGATCCTCAATAATGTAAACACCAACTGGGTTCTTATTTAGGGTTTTGTAGCTCTTTTCCTGCTTTGTGCTAAAATCTTCTATCCTCTCCTTTGTCTTGCTGATGTCCTGGCTTTTAATTTCCTCCAGGTAGCCCTTCTTGTTGTTATCAGAGATCGAGCCTACCAACAGCAATGTTATCAGCAAACATAATAATGGTGGTAGAATTTGTATTGGTCATACAGTCATTGGTGTACAGTGCGTACAGCAAAGGGCTTAGCACACTGCACCTTTTTGGTGCTCCAGTGCTGAGGGTGAGGGTGGGTAAGACAGTGGATTTCCAGTTAGGAAACACAAAGGCATAAAGTCACACTGGTATAGAGATGGGCAGTGTCTCAGGTCCTCCAGCTTGGTGGTGAGTATGAAGAGAATTATAGTGTTAAATTATAAACTATAGTCGACATATTGCATTTCAATCTAATTTCCATACCTGGTTTCCAGATAACTCAGGGATTTCAGGACTTTTCAGCAATTTGTTCGATTTAGCATAAACTGCGGTAGATATGGCTTAGAATTCTAGAAGTCTGGCTGAAAATCTAATACTATTAGGAAGACATGATTAATGCCAATGAATTTGCAAATCCATCTCCTTTTTAAGTTACTTTCAGCAATTGGCTGTGTAGATTTTTTTCTTAATGATCTTAATAAAAAATAGGGGGCTATAAACCAGTATATCTATCAAATTAAACCCAGGTGCCCAATTGTGTCATCCTACTACTTCCCTAGTAAATGCACAAGACCCAAGTGGCCTTATTGTTAATTTGATTGTTTATTTAATTAATTACTTTATTGTTATTATTATTTCCATTTATTTATTTTACCTAATTTTTCCATTGAAGGAGGAAGCTTGTAAATAGACATTTGCCGGAACATTGTTTTGTAACAGCAATTAATAATAATAATAATAATAATAATAATAATACATTTCATTAATAACATTTATAAGTCGGCCATTTTGGATCCAACTTTTGTTTTTTTCAATAGGAAGAGGGTCATGTGACAAATCTTAAGGTGTAACACAGCAAAATATACTGAAATTATATAACAATATAATTTATGAAAATGTTAAATAAAATGACTTCAGATTATAAAAAGAAAGCTCTTAGGTGGTCAAGAAGGCTATTTCAGTGGCATCAAGCAGCTACTATGTGTCATCACCTATTATGTGTAATTTGCTTTAGGAAGATGGAGCTAGACCTGTGGTTGTGATTTTATTCTTCTGACCTCTTTATCTTGTCAGTTATTGTCATTGTTGCACTGAAATATGCTGAGAGAAAGCGTAATAGTGATATATATTGTGATCATGGTGTCAAACTCTATTGCAAATGTTCACTGAAAGTACTAGACGTTTTTCAAAGCAATTGCCTGAGAAATTGTATAATTTAAAGAAAAACATGTATTATACAATGCAACGTTAATATAAATAATATACAGAGGTAAGAAAATGTTATGTTTTTTACTCTCTGTATGAGGAATGCCAGACATAAAAGAAAAGAAAAAATTCTGGGCTTTTAAGTCAGTGTGATAAGTTTTTCTGTCATCTCAGCCAATAGTCTGGCATCTTTGAAGTTCAATCCCAGTGATTTGGCAGCTTTGAGATGCACACCATTTGTCTGGCTTTGTTGATATGAAGAATGATGGCATACCCAAAACTCAGAGTCCTGACCTGGCAAGATGTAATTTCAGAGCAAATGTTTGGCAGCACTATATTTAGAACATACTGTGATTGGTGGCCACAATGTTTCAGTAGATTCGTAAAAGGCAGATTTAATGCTTTTCTCAGAAGCTTCACATGTCTTCATCACTGTGTCAATTGTGATTGGTAATGGGTGCTAGTGCTATCTGTGAGTTTTCTATGCTCTCATTTTTCCTGCATAGGTTTCCCCTACATTATCCAGTCTTCTCCCCAAAAATGTGGATTAGCTGCATTTTGAATGAATGTACAAAAATTATGTAAACATATGATACCCTTCAGTGCTGTTCCTTGAATATTTCCCCTGCTCAAGGATCTGATTGAATGGTTACAGTCCATCACCCTGCGAGCACTTCCTAATAGGAAATTTCAAGTCCCGGTCCAAAGAACTGCCTTTCCCTTGGCAGCATGTGATCATTGTTTTATCCTGTCTGAATATCACAGCCATTTACCAGTGTACACAGTACACAGACCATCATTTCCTAGTCCTTTCATACATTTTCAAAACATTCTTCCTACTTCTATCCTTGTTTATAAAAGTTATTCTTCTATATAAACTTTCACTTTCCTGTAGTGACATTCTTATTTCATTTCCTAGTTAAAGACTAAGTTCATTTTCCATAAAGTCTTGTCAAAATTTATTTAAAATGTTAATGTGTCTCTGGTTTGTCCTAATCACTTGCATTACAAAAAGCTAGTGAGAGTTCCTGACTCTACACGTCTCAAATGTTTTATTAAATAAATCATACACAGTTTAATTTCGAACATCTAATAAGTCATGTGAAAATGGATGTGCCATGGATGTGCCATGAATTTTAAACTAATCATTATGTATATCCTTTGTGGATATACATAATCTCTTTATGTTAAGAAAACAGTAATTTAAAGCTGTTAAAGTTGAGAAATGTGGAAATGTGTAAACAAAACTAGACACTGAACACTTATGAACTTCCTTCCACATAATTCTGACAAGAAAGCAGTACTCATGCTAGGCCCACTGCACATGCAGCTAGAAGTTTCGTGATCACACAGAAACAGAATGGCCATCCATGGTTACAAGTGCAGCAATAAAAGACCTCTTTGTTATTGACTCCAGTTATTTGATGCTGATGTTGATAAAAATATTAGGATAGCTTTCTTTTATTTCAAAGATAGTGGCAAGATAAAAAATATAATGCAAAGAAAAAAAAAATCATGTTTTTGCTTCTGTTGTTCCAGAATGGAGGAGTGAGAACCAGAAGATATGACACATCACTCCCATCTTATGCACTGCATTGGCTCCCAATGAAAGACCAATCTAGTTTTTTTGATCCACCATGCCTATGAAACAGTGCAGGCTATTTGTTGCCATTACAAATAATGAAGCCTGCAGAAGGGCACAGAGCACTTTTTTACAAAGCCCCACCATTATGGAATAGCCTTCCAATTAGTGTTTGTGACTCATACACAGTCTCATACATACAGTAGACTGAAAACTAATCTGTTTATTCAAGACTTTTATTAATAGTTTTCATAGGTAAATAAACAGATCTGGGGAGTTCATTGGCATGAAGTGTTTTAGTGAACTTTGAGGTTTGGATGTAGATGGTAGATTTAAACTACAAAGCCACAGTTTAGCACTAAAATCTCCATCAGTGAACAGCTAATAGCTTCAACAAAAAGGATGCCATATTAGAATTACTGTATGGTTAGTTTTGATTGAATCTGTTCCTCTCAAGGTTTCTTCCGTATGTCATCTCTGGAGGTTTTTCCTTGCCACTGTTGCCCCCAACGTGCTTATTAAGGAAAACCTAAAAAATGCTCTAAAAGTAAATGTGAATTTAATAGAATAGTTATAGAAGAAGAGGCAATTGTGCTATATTTATGGTTGGAGCTAAAAAAAAAAAACAGTAAACAGTAGCAACCAATCGGTCTGGACAGATTTGAAGAAGTGGGCAGGTTTGAGAATTTTTTTTCTTTTTACCAAACATAGCAAGTCTGTAAAATATTTCATGACCAGTCTTAGCACATCTGACAAGACCAGAGTGACACTCTCTAGAAATGCAACAATCAGCTTATCAGCGAAATTCAAGCTCTTCAAGTCATTGGTGGTTTTCATCTTCTCTTGTATGAGTGAGGGAGCTGTATGCTCATGGCAGTGACAGAGAAGCAGACTGAAGCATTTGAGTACATGAGGCTCATCCCCTACAAAGACCATAAAAAAAAAACATTTTAATGTTATGCAGACCATCACCAACCATGTAAGCAACCACTTTATCAACAACATTACAGTATTAGCCACTGCAAGCATGCCTGGTATGCTCATTTAACCATAAATCTCTGTCCAAGACTTTCCAATGCTTAGTAGGGAGAAAGCCCTACCAGAGCTGCCAGCACATATTCTAGTTGGCAATAGCAAAAAAATAACTGGTACATACCGCCAAAAAGTGGAAAGTCTTCACTTACACTTCACTCCCTCTCTCTCCCTCCCTCCCTCTCCATCTATCTCTCCTTGTCCCTCTCTCTTCCCCTTATTTAAACACTTATGTATCAGAGCAGCTACACAACAGAAGATACCCCAGACCCATATTTGTATATTTATGGATTTATTTTCATAAATGGTTATGCATGCCAAAAATGTCTGCAGTAACAATGTCTGCAAAAATACTTTATAGCGATGCAGGACAATCAGATTTCCATTTAAACTGTTTGTCTTGAGACAAATATTTATCATCTGCCCTACAGTTTAATGAGAACAAATATTCAATTCAATTCAATTCAATTTTATTTATATAGCGCTTTTAACAATGGTCACTGTCTCAAAGCAGCTTCACAAAATGAAAATAAAATACACTAACATGAATGAAGCATTAATGGATCATTTAGCATGCTTTCTCATCATTACACACTGTAATAGGATTGAATAAAAAATACTAAATAAAATACAATATGAATTGTTAACTCAACAATTACATAGCAAAAAGCAAAACAACTTAGTAGTAAATAAGGAACATAGACAATGTAATGGAAAATAAATGACACATGGAGAGTTCATTAGTAATATACATACTATGTAATATTGAATGTGTATCAGAAATAATGGAACCACCATTAAGGCATATTTAGTACAATATGTGAATATTTTAACTGGTAAGTATTTAAAAAAATTCATGGTGGATATGTCCTATAATTATGATAATTAACTAAAAAAATATGAAAAGGGACACCACATGCACTTTTCTAGGTTAAGAGCATGTACAGTACAAAACTTGCACTGCACTAGGATGACCATATCAACAAAGAAAAGTGCAGTTTGATTTCTGAATTCATACACAAAGCAAACTTTATATACATGCAAATGTATCACAACCACATAGTGACATTTGAATAATTCAAGCATAAAAAAAATCTAACTTAAGGTCATGAACCAGTAAGAAACAGGTGCAGATGATGACAGATGATCAGGCTGGTGATTAGTATACTGGTGATGCTGAATGCTGAGTAGTTGAAAAAGATGAGGGGAAATGAGGTTGGTGCTGAGATAGTTACAAAAACAACCAAATTTTAAATAGTACTTTTACACACTTTGCAGCCTTTCTTTAATCTCATTAACGTAATTTAATTTCCATCAGAGCGCAGAGTCGGCCAGAATACAACACCCCTGGTTCGGATCGAGTTAAGGACCCTTGCTCAAGGGCTTAACAGTGGCATTTTGGCATTCAGCTTGAACCCTCAACCTTCCAATCATTAAACCAGAGCTTTACCTGTTTTAACCACCCCCGCCCCTACCAAAGTCTCATCACTTATCTTTTATTCCACTTTATCCTACATTTACACATTGGGAATGCCTATCAGCCTAATCTGCATGTATTTGGACTGTGGGAAGAAACCATAGTTCCTGGAGGAAACCCATCAATCATTAGGAGAACATGCAAAGAGACCCAAAGTGGGAATCAAACCCTGGAACCTGGAGGTGCAAGGTGACAGTGCTAATCACTGAGCCACCGTGTTGCCCCCTTACCAAAATAACTAGCAAAAAATATGAAAAACTAGACTTAATAGTAAGCATTGTCATCAAGCACCTACAGAGTTGGGGGTTTATATCTTACCTCTGTTTTTTCACTTTGAATTGATTTATATATCACCATAAAATAATATTCAATGATTATGCATTAAAAGGCAAATGTTACCAATTTCAATCACGTTAGTTGCTCCTATTTTTAAGATAGGAATTTTGTGTAACCTGACCACTGACGTGAAGATGTGGACATGGCACAGAAGCCAGACGCAGACTGGTTACAAACTACAGCAAACCGGCTATATAGGCTGAAGCATATTCTGACATGTGGACTGTTTTGATTCTGTAGCTGGAGGGAGGTCAGTGTGAGTGAGTGAGGGCTTGTGAATGCTACTGAATACCAATTCATGTTGAATGGCATGTTTACAATGTCACTCTCATTCTTACCAATATGCACCAGAGCAGGCCAAGCACTTTCATTATTCACAGTTAGACTGTTAAACAGAGGGTGGAAGGGGAAACTAAAATATTACACAAATGAGAATTTGGAGACTGATTTGGCTGCAAGAGGACCCTGCCACATGGCATCATTAGCAGTCTGATGATAGAAATTATTGATCCTAAGGGGTTCATTCACCATTTCTTCAGGAAGCATTAGGTTAATGAGTTGTGCCAACAGAGCAACAAAACCAGACATTTTCTCATTAATAACTAGTTTAATTACTCAATAGAAGTGAAGGGGAAACATTAGTTAGCAATAATACATACCACATAATTTATGATATATGATATGAAGGACAGAACATCCTTATAAATGCTCCTACTGAATACAAATCTTAAAAATGCAATATTTCATAACATTTGGATTAATAAATGATATCATTATTAATAATAATGAGAAATAAAAAAAATAATAGAAGGTGCAAAATTTATAGTTATAGGCAAAAGCACACACATGGATGGAAAAAATGCTTACATAAAAAACAAACAAACAAAAAAAACATGGCCCTATTTTGTGCATGTGGATATTTGTTGTTGTTTATCCTCCACCTCATTAACTGTATGCACTTGCTATGGTAGACATGGGATGAGTTCACAGTTCATAGTTAATATACTGTAGTTATTTAGCTAAATCTCCTGTTCAAACTGCCAACATTTTAGCTGGCAAAATACATGTATCGCATTATCCAAAGTGACTTACATATTTAGATCTCATTATACATCTGAGCACCTTGCTCAGGGGCCCGACAGGGGAAACTTTATGGTGGTCAGGTTTTGACCCTAGAACCTTCTCGACCGTTGTCCAATGCCTTCAGCACTGAGCTATCCCTGCCCCTAGCTAGAAGAATGCAGCCTAGGTTAGCTACAGTAGCTAAGCCATTTTGCTTCCAATACCTACAGTCGTCCACTGCAAGGAGAAGCAAGCTTGGTACTTCTATCTGAGGCAATTATTATAATTTTTTTTTATTATTAGTCAAATTTTTTTTTTTTACGATACTAAATAGATATTTGCATTTTGCGCTTTGCATAAGTTTCTGCTGGTTGTAGGATGGGGTGTGTGTATTTCCTTTAATATTTCAGGTCCCATCCAATTCATCATGCTGCTTCTTGCAATTGGTTAGTTGCTCACTTGCTCTTCCCTTGTTCTGATCTCCTACTTGACAATTGGTTGAACAGGAGACCCGGAGGCCTACTTAAGCCCTTACCATTGTTGCAGACTGTGCCTATGGTTGTTTTGATTGACGTGAAAAATATACTGTGTATGACGCCTTGCTAAGTTTTGTGAGTCCTGATTTCCCCTTTTGATGTTGCTTAGTATGCTGAGAGACTTTCCCGTGTATGGCCCCTTGCTTGTTTAGACCTTGTTTTGGATTTGCTCTTCTTTGGTTTTGTGAGCTCCGTTTCATAAATACATTTTGTATATATTTATCATATCAAATAAAAAAAAAATTGTCACATACACAACCATACACAGTGTGATATGCAGTGAAATGCTTACATGTATGTATAAGTATATAAAAATGTAAGAATGTAAAAAGTAAGAACTGTATAAATAAACTGTATTAGGTATGTGGAATGTGCAATGTAGAGACAGCTGCAGGACGAGGTTGAGTGGAAGTCTGCTGATTTTGTTTATATATTGCTTTCTCTTGGTTTTGGTTAGTAAGCGACTAAGGGTGCTGTATTTTTGTTTCTTTTTTTTTTTGGTATATCTTTAGGTATTTCAGTTCTGGACCAGCTAGAGAGAATTTTATTTCGGCTTCTGAAGCTCAAAGCTACCTTTTGGGGATTTGCAAGTTCACTTTGTAAATAAACACTAAGCAAAAGCACTATTGGTCTCACCCCTTTTTATTTATTTTTCACCTTTTTCTCTTCTTTTCTTTCCTGATGCGGCCTGACCTAGACTGGGGCGTAACGCTGTTTAATTTAAACTTGTTAAAGCAATGCAACTGTATAGCTAGGGGCATACACATAACAAAAATAAATATTTCTGTCCAAAATAGTTGGATCATAATGTTTTCAGTGGGTTGTTTTTTTCCTCACAAGACTTAAAACATGACCTGTACAGCTACTCACAGATCTCACATCTAGGCAGTCCTTAAAGTTGGCAGCTTCATATATCAAAAAACTGCACTTACATGTACTGTAGCCTGAAGTCAGTTCCCGGATAAAGGATGCTATATAAAACACAGGAGATAAAGACAGAGAGGTATGACTTCATTGGCCGGCTGTCAATAAAGTGTTACATCTAATGTGGAGCTGTCATCATCTAGGAAATAGAAAACTCTTAACACAAGCATGGTCAGTGTTATCTGCAATGGGCAGGTACAGTATAGTTGCAGGTTTTCATTCCAACCAAGCAGGAATCATATCTGATTCCAAACATTTAATGGGTTGGCCTTCAATCAACTCTCTGGTATGGCTGCTGCTTGGTTGGAATAAAAAACTGCAGCAACACTGGGTTTTTATGGGTATGATTTTATGGCAATTTCCTAATGTATTTAAAGATCAAGTGAAAATAGTACCAATTTTATTGGGAAGGCAATGTTATGGTATTTACAGTGACAATCAAATAATTTTAACTGTAATTCTTCACAGTCGCAGATTTTGTAAGTTAGATTAATGCACAAACCTCTGATTGTTACAATAAAATGAACCATTTGTAACTTTTCATAAAGAGAAAATGACATCAGTTTGTAAAAAGGACAGTAGTGCTTTTAGATGAGAAGAGTTTTACACTGATCAGCAGTGTTGGGGGACGTTACTTTTTAAAGTAACTAATTACATTACAAAATGACTGCCTTTAAAAAGTAATCAGTTACATGACAGTGTTACTTTTTCATTGTAGAAAATGAAAACTCTTTTGTGATTCCTCATGCATGTTGTTTTAGTCAAGACCTGGCCCATAATCTGTTAACTACTAATACCCCCATCTCACCTATGTGGTTAAGTACGATTCATCATGATTCACTGCGAGTTTTGGCGCTGTGATTAGGTTTCTATCTTTCCGCACGTCGGTCCTCGCATAGTCAAACCGCATAGGTGAGACTGGGGTATAACAGCATGAATAACAGAGGGGGGCGGGTTATCGGGCGGGTGGCTTGTAAGACAACTTTCACATGCACACACACTAACGGATTGGGAATGACTGCTGTCTGGCTCACGAATTACATAAATTGTCTGAATAACGGATTACATTTGTAACACACTTGATGGAGTGAACAAGCGTGGTCAGTTTCTGGGTTCTTTTATTTTGGGTTTATTCAGCGAGCAG
>JAQMYJ010000004.1:12413384-12426572 GCA_030014305.1 Clarias laeviceps
TCTTTCACATGTTGACAGGCTACATCATCCTCTTCTGTTTCTACAACATCATCTACTGCTCTGCTTATTAATCTGATTAGCGAGTGCCGTTTAATATGTCCTTCTGCCGACAGTTTTGCAAACACACACACCTCTTGCAGTTGATCAAGTCGCAGACGGAGTAATGCCTCTCCCAGCCGATCCTGCAGTTTTTCCGTGTTCATGCTCAACGTCGTCATAACTCACTCAAAACGATACCGCTAATCCCAATCCTCGTCGCCAATATTTTGTAACACACTTGATGGAGTGAACAAGCGTGGTCAGTTTCTGGGTTCTTTTATTTTGGGTTTATTCAGCGAGCAGTTTCTTACAAGTCTTTTTCACACTCGTGCAACACAACAATACAGCATTGTCCCAACTACTAACACACTTCACTTTATTTTACTCTCTTCTTCTTCTGTTACAGGTACACTCCAGGGTTCTATCGGACTACCGCCACCCACTGGACACTCATCACTGTATGTAGGTAAGACATGCATTCTGATACTGAATATCTCTTTTTTTCACAACAAAACAATGAAACATTCTTGAACAAACTTTACAAAGAAAATAATATATGTTGGGGGGGGCGGTCCTGTCTTTTATACAAAACCACAGAATACTTCTAGGTTTCTCCACACATTTAAAAAAAATAACTAAATAACTGAGTACTTAAATGGCGGACCTAACACGTTAGATTACTCATTACATCAAAAAAGTAATCCAAGTCCTCTAATACCCCTATCTCACCTATGCAGTTTGACTCACGGTGAAATGCGGTGTTAGGCACCGTGAGCCGCCACGATTGCCTGCCGAAGTTCTGCAAGGTCAGCAAGCTTCCATGACGATCGGCAAAAAATTAAACATTGCCTTCACACGTGCGGAAAAAATGGAAACGTAATCACAGTGCCAAAACTCGCGGTGAATCATGATGAACCGTACTTATGGCCACCGCGCGAAACTGCATAGGTGAGATAGGGGTATAACGCGTTATTTTGTAATGCGTTACACACAACACTGCTGATCAGCCACAACACATGTGAAGTGAATAGATTATCTTGCAACAGTGGCACCAGCCATGGGGATGATGGGAGATAGATGGATAGATAGTTACTGTATCTTTCTTTCATTCTCTATCCATCCATCCATCCATGTAGCAAGTAAACAGTCAGTTCTTGAAGTTGGTGTGTTAAGAGCAGGAAAAATGGACAAACCTTAGGACCTGAGTGATTTTGACAAGAATTAAATAATTTTGCCTAGAAGATGGGAAGAAATGGGGAGTGTCCAGTATACAGTGGTTAGTATATGCAGTACCAAAAGTGGTCCAAGGAAGTACAACTGGCAACAGGGTCATGGACACCCAAGTGACCTCAGTGATGCTGGTGGGCGGCAAAGGCCAGTCTGTCTGTTTCAGTTCCAGACCTACTGTAGTACGAAGTGCTAAAAAGGATAATATTGCCTATGATAGAAAGGTGTCATCACAGCTTGCTGGTCAAAGTGCCACGTCCCTGCCCCCAAAGCAACTACAATGGGCAGATGAGCATCGGAACTGGACCATTGCGCAGTGAAAACAGGTGGCCTGGTCTGATGCATCATGTTTTCTTGTACACAGTTTGGATGGCGGGGTGAATGTGCTTGATTTACCTCGGGGAAGAGATTGGACCAGAATGCACTTTGGGAAGAAAGCATGCCTGCGGAGGCAATGCAATGCACTGGACAATGTGCTGCTGGGAAACCGAGGGTCCTGGCATTCATGTGGATGATACTTTGTTATGTACCACCTAGTTAAACATTGATGCAGACAAAGTACACCTCTTCATGACAGTGATATTTCATATGTATAAATTACCATGTAAATGTTTTATTTTTTTATTGATGATTTTGTAATGGATGAGGCACAAGTAGATCACTAGCCTATTAACAGGTACCAGACAGTAGACATTAAGCAAAATGTGTAAAAACAACAGCAACATCAACAAATCCAGTGGGTGGCAGTTCTACAGGCAGAAACACCTTGCTACGAGATAAGAGAATGGCCAGCCTAGTTTGAACAGACAAGAAGTTTATGGTCACTCAAAACCACTCCTTAACTGTGATGAACAGGAAAACACTTGAATGCATAACACAGACTACAACAGCAGAAGGCCAGATCGGTTAACGTGTGCACAGCTGGCTGAAAAGCTCTGGCCATTTCAATATCTCTATGCAACCTGTTGAAATTACCACCTGCATAGAGAAGCACATGTCCATTCAATTATGTTCACATCCAAAGTCCTTACTTTCAGGAAAACTGGCATATTGGTGGCATCACCACAGCATCACTGTTGGCCTTCTTTGTAAAACATGTGATAAGACCTAGTGGGTGACACAATTTGTGTTTTCCTTGTAGTCTCCTCACATTGCTCAGGGTTACATACAAGCCTCAAGATTAATCTCCCATGAAATTGAGTAGGGTGATCCAGCTTTTGCAGAGGGTAAGTGCTATTTGTTGTTAGGTGCACAGAGTGGCTGCAGAATTGTACTGCATGCTTCAGATCCCTAAGTGCAGCAAACAAAGGAGAGAATGAGGAAATAAAGCAACAACATGGCACCAAAATGTTGTGGATGGTGATGGAGTAGACAAAAGATAAAACAGATAATGCAAGTTAGTTACTATTAAGTCAGATGATTAGGCTATTCATTAAAAAAATGGTAGTCCATTGGTTTGGATTAGGGCTCAGATAGTATTCTGTTCCATGTTCTATTTAATGGTTTTGAGAACATTCCTCAACAAGGGGAATGTAGGAGAGGCAAACTATTAAGAAACAGTGAGGATGTATTGTAGAATCTGATATAAATAAGACTAATATGTCCTTGGTGAGTTGTGGATTGCAGTAGTTTTTACAGAATTCTAAGACTTTAACTCATTAATCAGCTAATGATCTGGATATGAGACACTAATGTGTGTGTGCCTGCTATGTTCTACTGCAGCAGCACCAAAGAAAATACAAACATGGTGAAAATAGATAAATAAATAAATTAAAACAGCGTACTGCTCTCATTCTTTCCTCAGCATTAGCTTCTTCCGAAAAGCAATGAAAATATAATCAATACTGTTTTCCTCTATGCCACAAAGGTACTCTGTCCAGCTGTAGACAAAATGTTTTTGAATTCACTCCAGAGGATTATGAATGTTGACAATATTATGAAATATAAACTTCCTTCTCTCTTTCTCTCTGCTCAACGCGAGATGAAGTGTAGCTTAACAATTGATACCTTGTCGCTCCAGTCCAGCTGTGCTCTATTCAGCCTACAATTCATCCTATTTGAGGCAGCCTCCTATTCATGAAAATGGACATGCATTGCTTATGGGACCTATTTAAGGATGTTTTTACTGGAAGAGAAAATAGCTCTGTTGCAAAAAACTTTCACATCATTACATGAAATCACACAGGACCCTTCTTCAGCTTAATCATTCTTTCATTTGCCCCTGTTTTCTCCATTACTGGGAAAATTCCTATTATACTGATACTTATGCAAGTCAGTGTGCAATGAGACTCATGGGATCTTTATTGTTAACAAGCTGGCTGCTCTAATTACTCTACCATACCTCACACCCCTCAGTGAAACTGTGGATTAACTGAAACATGTAAACACAGACATGGAGCCGTAATTAAAGATGAGCTATGTGTACATGGAGAGGAAGGAATTTTTGTAAGATGTAGAGAAGATCCATGTATGGGGTGCTCAGTTATATGCAGTTGTTATTCTTGCAATTCTTTCAATTCAGGTGACAAACTATTTATTGATGCACTGTCTGAAAATGTTCTGTAACATGTGCATCTAACAATTTAACTTCCCACCTTCTATTTTACTGCATTTTAAAGGTCAGGCTCTGACAGATAATTGCACCAATGAGTTTCTGAAACTTTATCACAACTGTAATCATCTATTATAGACTAACTTATAAATAATAGCAATTAATAATGGCAATAAATAATGGCAATACCAGTGGTTTAAAAAATAAGCTCAGCTCTGAAAACACTTCTAAATGTTTAGTCATTAGTCTGTGTAGGACTCTGTATTGATGGATGATGAGAGAATGTACACACTCCTGGTAGGTGGGAGACAAAAACAACAGTCTGGCATTCAGGACCAAACTCCTAATTAAGATTTATATAGGTCTCAATAGAACTTGGTGCATTTTGGGCTAATAAATCTCTAAGGAGTTCCACCCTCTCTTTCAGTTTCTAAACCCCCATTTTCTCTTTGTCCTTCTCTCTGGTGATCTTTTCCTTATAGCCTGTGATAATAAAGGATAATTTAGATGCTAAGTGAGTCAAAATGATGTATTATACTGCATTATTATATCACCGAGACCTTGCTTGGAGCTGTGTGTGTTTGGTTGGATGCACAGTGACAATGGCAAAGCTGCAGAGTTGATGCCGAGTTGCATACAGTACCTTAGTCACAATCATGAACTCAGAGCACTGGTCAAAGCACTGGCAGAAACAGACACCTTTCTTATCCAAGGCCTTTTAGCAGTGTTTCATGATCTTCAACATAGAATCATCAATCATTTTTCCACTGATCATTCCTGTTCAGCTGTGCGCATTTGACCAGGACATGGGATAGCTTCCAGATAAATGTATTTAACACTACATTTACTTTATGAAGGTCCCAGGTTCAAATCCCACGACCACCAAGTTGTCCCTGTTAGGCCCTTGAGTAAGGCCCTCAACTATCCACTCATACATTAAAACGTTGTTTAGGATTTACAACGCGAGGATGCAAGTGCAGGTAAAAGGCAGGCTTTATTATAGGAACATTATTGATCACGGGTATCTTAAAACAGTGTCAAGTCACATGCAGAAGTCAGGCGATCAACAAATGGAATATCTAAGGTTAAATTAAAACATAGTCAAAGTTCAAAGCAGGGTTCATACACAAGAAAGCAATAACATTTATGAGCATTTTTTAGACCAGAGATAACTCACAAGAGTGTATACTTTGCAGTAATCTGCAGGTGTCAAGCTTAATTTATATTCCTGTGGAGATTGGGATCAGGTGTGTCTTGTTAATACTTCAGTGATCTGGAGTGTGCATGCTGGTATTGCAGTTCTTTTGATTCCCAATTCTGCCGCAGGTGATGTGATGGTTGTCCCTCACATGAGAGAATTACAGTAGGTATAAAATTAATTTCTAAAAGCCACAACCAACCATGGAGAGAGAAAAAAGAGAAAAACTGGCAGAGCTCTCTGGGAAGGAGGAATGGCATTACGCCAATGAGTCAGAGTGAAAACTAATCAAACATGGGCGTCTGTGTATGCAGAAGAGGGCAGTTAAAGTACTGCTTTCCTCCCAATATATTTAGGTGCTCTGAGATAAAGTATGACCGGCATCATATCAAACAAAAATGTATGCCTACTGTACTACTTGTATATGCGAAATATATTTTATTATACTAAAGGTATGGAAAATAATAAAGGAACAAATATAAATAACAATTTTAATAATAGACACTGGCATAAATCAGCTTTACCAAAATGTATAAATTCTGCTTATACATTTGCTATACAGATGCTATAACTTCTTTTCATGTAATAGTAGATATGCACACATCTGCATTCAGTTACAGGCCCTCACACAAGGTGAACAGAACAGCCCAATATGGACATTATTAATACTTAAATATAAAAATGTAATTAATATAGAAAAAAAAACCATACTGAACTAAGAACATGTCAACCTATGCATATAAAATAACACAGCTGGTCCTGCAGGCTGCTGAAAGATAATAGACTACACGGTCTGCCAGCTGCTGTATATATAAAAGAGTTCATGCTCCTCCCTTTGGCAAGGTTCAGTCAGTGACACATTGTTCGTCAAGGCTATTAGGACTCTCTCCCCACAGATGAGAAGCACATAAAATTGGACACTGCTGATGTGTTTCCTCATTACCAGGCAGGTTCTGACAGTACACCTGAGATTTAATAGATTGCAACCACCTGACAAGAGAGAATCTTAGTCTCTATACTGCATATCCTGTGCAGGGTTTTGGAGGTGCTTATCCTAGGGCACTTGGACAGCTGACAATCCATGGAAGGGCACACACACCACACATACAGTACTATGGGTAATTTGAAAATGCTGAATCTGGGGTGCCCAGAGGAAATTCACCAAGCACAAGGAGAACATGCAAATCCACACCCAAGGTGAGATTTGAAAAACCTTCAAATCTGGAGGTGCAAAGCCATGGTATCAACCAATATGATAATATTAATGTAATTGTAATATCAACAAATACATTTTATTTAACCTTGGGAGTCTCTTTCAGATTAGAAAGTGTGTTGTAAGGATGTGCAAAAAATAATTATAACTTAAAATAATAATAAATTTTTTAAAATAATAATAAAATGTATATTCAGAGTAGGTATTTCAATTGATTCGAAATACATTTTATTTATTGGTATAGAGCTTATCATGAACATATCTGCAGCACTCAGGAGAGATTCTTTGTCACTAAGTTTAAGTATGTGATTAAAAGTGCAGTGTAAAGCTGTTTTACTTTGATTACAATGACAGTTTTGCAAATCAGCTGCTTTTTGGACATTTATTTTGTTTCCACATTATCTAGTGAGAAGATACTAATAATGGTCCCTCATTCTGTCACATGTTATTTATTAATTTTAATTTTTTTGGCTAAATGCACTCCAAAATTGGAGTTGGTAGCAGGAAGGCACCGGTGCAGCAGGGGTCCACTACATTGACACTAATCAGCCAGCTGTGGGCTAAAGGACCTCTCTGTATCTTCTCCCTAGACCCAAACACCTTCTGCTTTTGATCCATGGCAAACTGCAATACATTTTCTCATTGCGTTTACTAGTTGTTTAGTGCAACTGCAGGTGTCTATAGCTATGCTTATCATCAGCACACTTTAGCTGGTTTGGCAAATTTAGAACAATAACACCACCTTGGGCTCTCTTACTGCCAACAGAATTTTATTTAACATGTTTTCCTCTTCCAAAAGCACACCAACCTGTTATCAAACTTCATTTTCTCATTTGTGTAAATGTTTTAAGTACAAAGGGTGTTTAAGTCAAACCAGGACTTTTGATTGAGCAAAATTAAAGAACACAGTTATGAGAATAAAAAACTACCTTTATTTCTCTATATAATTCCCTTGTTACTCTAATGCACTTATACCGTTGTTTGAACTTTTCACTATTGCTTGGATACCATCAAGCTGGAACGTTTTCTGCCAGTACACCAGAGCCATGATCTGACTGCCTGTTTCACATCTGAAACAATGGACTTCCAGGAACTCCTTTAATGACACATACATGTGAAAATGGCCTTAAGCGAGGTTAAAACTGTACAAGAGATATGGCAATAACGTCCAGACGATTTTCTGTAATTTGCAACTGAGGTTTGTAAATGATTGTGTGTATAGTTCCTACAGACAGGTGCATCTCTTCTTAAAGTTGGTCGATTTTCAAGGATCAGGCATTACACTTGCTGAAAGACTGCAGCGAGCTCAGCAGTAGCTTTTCAGAATGACTGCACTGAGCTCAGAACCACCAGCCAGGATCGGCCAGGATCATCATTCATACTGTAGATATATGAATCCTTTCAAACATCATTATTCATAGGTATATGAATCCTTTCAAACATTTGCACCATTCCAATGTTTTACTGTGGTTAAAAGAATCTCATCACCCATATTGTGCTTGAAGAAATTGTGTCATGGGAAATTTCATCACATGTCCTGGTTTGACTTGAATGGCCCTAGTAGTTTCACCAAAGTTACTGAATACATCATAGTAGTTGATTTTCCATAATACTTTACCAACAGTTCACTTTTTGGCATACAGAAATTGCTTGTGTTATTATTAATATTATGTGAGCTGAAATGGTTTTGGAATAAAATAAATGTTTTTTGTTTCATTATTTGCTTTGCACCATCTACAAAACCTTACCTGTAGTGCTTGAATTAATATTTTACCCTCCTTTTGTACATAAAAAGATTACAAAAAAGACATACTGCCCTACACACAGGGTCAATGCTTGAGATGGTGTGTAGCATCTGACTGCGATGACTCAAAAACTCGAATGTGATGGTTTGCACAATGTGCAGTCATGTATAATAAATTTAATTGTCATTGCTTTTCACAGCCTGTCCATAGTACAGGTCCGTGTTGCCATAGGGACATCTGCACTGGTTGTTTCTAACACTAGCATCTGTTTTATAGGCAGCCAACATAATTCAGCTGTTTTTCTGTCTGGTGTGTGTAATCCATTAGTTTACCTAGTAAATTGACATTTTGCCCTTTGTAACTAAGGCCAAGAGCTGTAAAAGGCAAGAAGTTAAGATGAATTGTTTTTTGCATGGGAGCAGACAATTGCAATAATCTCTAAAAATTAAAAGCCTTTGGATAGTTTCTGTCTCACTTTTGGATGAAATGAATTGAAATACTAAGTCTAAAGATATAATAAAGATAGACAATAAGGTTAAATAAAAAATATCAAAACAACACTAATATTGCCTGGTTGAATTTATGATCTTAGCCAAATGAATCCTGCAAACATTACTGCCTGATAGTTACTGAAGCAAGCACCCTTTAGCATTAGGCTGGTGTAAAATGCATGATGTCTATATTCAGTAGTGAAACAGGACAGCATGATGCATGGCATTGTGATAGCAGAACACTAAATGTATGGCAGGGAGTGCTGTTATCTTCAAATAGAGATGAGAAGCAAAACGACTCAGCTTTCAGGTTGACTTCTGCAGTCAGATGCATAAAATAGCTAATGACATCTGTAGCCCTATCCTCGGTCCCAACAGACATCCATCATTAATGCTATGTTACATTATGCACAGAATTAATTAGTGGAGACACCATCAGGCCTGATTTATGAAAAAAATTCAGTCTAGGCTTTGCCGTTTGTTAGTTTGCATTCCATCTGTTCCTTCTTATGACAGACAGCCTCAGTCGTGCAGTTCATATTTTCACTGTTGCCAAAACTGCTGGTCCAGCTCATCAGTCATTCATTCATCTTCAGTAACCACGTCACACCCATCCATCTACTGGGATTTTTTAGGAAGGAATTCAACACGGACAGTAACCAGAGATCAGCACCACTCTGAGGACCTTGGACATACGAGGCGACTACACTTCCTTGGTTAATTGTGCTTCCTGTCAGCTCCTCAAAAGCCTTAATTGCTAAGTGGCATTAGATATGTTTCAACAGAACAGCGGGAATACGGAACCTGACCTGAGAATTTAAGTTTAATAAAAAAAAGTCATAATATTTATATTATTTCATCATATTCATATATGGTGCATCTTTACAATAAGTTGTAGTTAAAGCAGAATTCTTCTTTGTCTGAATCATTGCTGATGGTGTTTGGACACCACCACTACTAAACATACAAATAAGATAACATTGTGTGCTGATCTCAGAAGCCACCTTTAAGACACTTCAAGACATTTTCTAGCATCTGGAGTTTCAATGCAATTCTTAAAATCACTGAAAATCCATTTCCAGAGTCCAGACATACAGTACATTTCTCACTCTTGTCATGACATACTCTGCCTCTTGATTTCATTGTAGTAATGATATACATTCGCAGGTGTTAGCAAATAATAAAGTCTGCCAGCCTTCTGAAATATGTTATAAAAACAATATATTTACTGTAGATGCTTATATGTCCTTTCATTGGAAAATCTGTACTGACACAATGAGAAAACACCTAAATTAATTTACTTCGATGGCCTGCTTCCATAATCTACCACATATCTGCTCAATATCCAACTTAGAAAAAAATGACACTCAATTTGTCTGAAACTCGAGGGAAGTAAATGACAGTTATGCAGCAGGTATTCATAAGCACTTTTGAATGTAGTGGTGGGAATCAGCCTCCCTGAATAAACTCTGATTAATGTAACTTACTCCCTCTGCTACTTCAATTCAAACCTGAACTGGAGGGGGAAATGGAGTTCAGCAATGAATAAGGAAGCCGTACTGGCTAGAGATAAAAGAAATAGCTGAAGGACTTGAATACTGATTTTTACCTTTAGACAAAATGTCTCGGGGGTAACTTATAATATCCTAATAATGTCAGAGGGGCATTGTCATGTGTAATAGGAAAAGAAAAAAGTCTGTGATTACATCAGTATAACTGAATAAGTTTAACTGCTTTTTTAAAGCTGTAGTGAGAATTTTGGGAGTCTTAGGGTTGGGATTTGGAGGCTTGTTTAGTACAAAAATACTAGAAAGTCATGGAAGATACCAGATGTGACAGTCATTGTGTGAAGGTTGAGTGGATGGTTAATATGCATTGAAAGGGTAATCAAGAATTCAAAGCTTGGGGAATGAAATGTCCTTGAAGATGTAATTACCTGCTGCAATTACTGACATCTTCTTGTGTTACGAGAATAAACTTAATTGTGCTCATCACTCCACCTAGTTACCAAGTAAAGGCTCAAACATTTTATGTGCTCTTTTATGAATTGCTATTCGATTCCACCACCAGCACAGTTCATAGTTATTATGAAGTCCATGAACCTCTTCAGAAAGTAAACTGAGAACCAACCTTTCCAAGGAATGGATCTCAGGTTATATGTGAATGTTAATCAGAGTAGGTTAGATTCTAATTCTAACTGGATTTAGTTTTGTTAATACAGTATGCAGGTATTTTTCACATGACACAAATAAACTGCCAATGTATTTCTGCACACTAGGCCATGATCAGGTGGATATTTTGACCTGAGATGTAGGGTTTATTCCAGACAAAAGGGGCTTAGCAACTTTTCAAAACAAGATACTGTATACAAATACATACATACCATACAGTATGATATAATTATAGTATAGTAAACTAATTGCACAAGATTGTACAATTCTATAAGACATTTAAATACTTAATATAAAAGTACAAGGATGGCCAAGTGTGTGTGCAGAGTAGTATTAGTGTGTAGCTGCATTGAAAATGAATGCAGGCTGCTGTTACTTGTACACACACAAATAATTTTTTTAAACAAATGGTAAAGTGATAATTTACTGAAAATACTGAAAATTTACAGTAAGTGTAGAGTGATTGAGTGATTTGAAAGTGATACGTTTAATGTCTATATTACGTGCAATAAATTAATGCATTTAGAATGAGCTGGTAGTATTGAGATACCACATGGTGCTATAATGGCATAGAAAGGGGTCAGTTGTAACACATGAGGCTGTAGACACGGTGATGACTACAGTATAGTCTTAACTGTGCTGGGTTTGGACAATGTATAGTAAGGTATAATTTTAATTGATAAGCATGCACTTGCTGATTTAACTCTTCGATAATCAGATTTAATTCTCAATTATCCATTCCTTTCACAGTCAAATCTCTCATGTCTGACAAAATTTAATTTAATTAAACAATTAAACAAATAAATTGAATTAAACAATTAAATTTGAAGATAACAACTTGAACAAAAAAAATCTTTGAGCCAGCACAACATCAACATCAGACCCCTCAGACAGATCACATGCCCAAATACAAGGAAAACCTTTTTCCATTTTCACTCTGTGAGACAGGGAAGAAATTACATTGTCAGCACTGCTTAGGAGTGAGAATTTGAATTAAATGGCACCTTGATGTTGCTAAATTGAAAACTTTGACAGCTTGACAGATGGTCTTCTGTCAAACCCTATAAACACCTATTGGACAAACAATCAGATCATAAAGAATTTCTTAGTTACCTGTCTTCTGAAAGCATAAGATTTCAGACTTGGCAAGTGAAGCACCAAGAATATGATGTGAATGGACATATACTACTTGTACATTCTTAAGCACATCCGGACAATCGTAGAACCATACCAGAACCCTCTGCAGTTCGCCTATCTGCCCTGCATTGGTGTGGAGGATGCCATCATCTATCTGCTGAACAGAGCATATACATACCTTGAGGAGTCAGGTAAAACTGTTAGAGTCATGTTTTTTTTATTTCTCCAGTGCGTTCAACACAATCAGGCCTGATTGGTCATGCGGGTGGATGTTTCCCTTGTGACCTGGATTACGAATTTTCTAACAGGTTGTCCACAATATGTGAGGCTGCAGAACATCACTTCAGACACTATTGTGAGCAGCACAGGGGTCCCTCAAGGGACAGTCCTATCTCCCTTTCTGTTTACACACTACACCTTAGACTTCAGACACCGCTATCAGTTTTGCCATCTGCAGAAGTTCTTAGATGATTCTGCTGTAGTGGGCTGTATCAGGAGAGGCCAAGAGACTGAGTACAGGAGTGTGGTCGACAGTTTTGTGGAGTGGTGTGGACTAAATCACCTGCAGCGCAATGTTTCAAAAACTAAAGAGCTGGTGGTAAATTTTAGGAAGCAGAGGACTATCCCTAACCGTGGCAGTGAGGTGGACGTTATGGACGGCTATAAATACCTGGGTGTTCACATTGACAATAAACTGGACTGACTGGTCAAAGAACACTGATTCTGTGTACAAAAAAGGTCAGAGTTGCCTGTACTTTCTCAGGAGACTTAGGTCCTTTAATGTATGCAGAATCATACTTCAGATGTTCTACCATTCTGTGGTCTCCAGAATTATCTTCTCTGCTGTAGTCTGCTGGGGTAGCAGATTAAAATCAGCTGATACTAACAAACTTAACAAGTTCATCAGAAAAGCGGGCTCTGTCATTGGAGTGGAGCTGAAGTCTCTAGTTGAGGTATCTGAGAGGAGGATGCTGAAGAAACTTCTCAGTATCATGGACAATACATCACATCCCCTACACGAGTTACTGATGTCATACAGGAGCATGTTCAGTCACAGTCTGAGACTACCAAAGTCTAAAACTGAACATCACAGGATGTCATTTATACCAGTGGCAATCAAACTCTATAACTCTTCCCCCTTCATTCGGGAGCTGTCATGACAGCATAATCAATAGAGCTTTATCATGCCATGATACATAGTGCAATATTATTATCACAACAACAATATAATTTTTTATATTTTTTATATCATATCATATATTTGTGAGTGTTCCGCAAAACGAGCAAATATTTTTAATAAATTTTGACATGAAAAACGAGCATTGTCTTGGTTTACGAATACCGAGTATCATGTATCACGCATGCGCTTCTTGTTTTGACGCCGAGCGTCACGTGATCACAACTGAGCCAACGGTT
>JAQMYJ010000004.1:12457675-12475681 GCA_030014305.1 Clarias laeviceps
TTGACTTAGTATTGAGTTCTGTGGTACACCAGTGGAGGTCCCCATGAAGCAGATTAGATCCCCTCTACTTCAACTAATATGACTGACCTTTGTAGTAGAAACCAAACTATTGTTATGCTGTGCCACAAATGGAAAGGCTCATGAATGAACAAGAAAGTCTTGTGGTTGACCATGCCAAATTTTGCAGAAGGGTCAAGAATGAATAAAAACCATCACAAAAAATTTGATACCGGCTGCAGAACACTCAAAAAGAGCCATCCACCAGGCTAATATACCCAGGAATACAGTTTAAGTATCATGCAGGCTACAATTCAGGGTGCTACATAATGTATGAATTAGAATTGAAACACTGGAGTTTTTACCAAAGAAAAGATGAACCATTAGTGTAATACATGGCAGAGACTGTCCAAAACTGGAGGTATGGAACCACAGCTGTGTGGCAGAGTAGCTGTGATCAACAGAACAGCCACAGTTGTGCAGTAAAATGATATTCTGAGTAGCATCAATGCAGTAAGCAAAATTAATGTCAGCTTAAAAATAAATAAATAAATAAGTGAATAAACACTTAAAGTGAATAAATAAATACACATTGCAACAAATGGTATATTATACAGTGAAAACTCGGATCGCGAGTAACGCGGTTTGTGAGTGTTCCGCAAGATGAGCAAAAATATTTAATAAATTTTGACTTGAAAAACGAGCATGTCTTGATTTACGAATACAGAGTATCATGTATTCATGATGCGCTTCTTGTTTTGATGCCGAGTGTCACGTGATTACAACCAATAATTTTGTAGCCAATAACAAAAGTGTGTGTGTGTGTGTGTGTGTGAAAGTCGTCCTTTAAAGCAAAAGCAAGTGTCATTAGAGAGGTTAAAGATCCATTTTCTCTCTCTCTCCATCAGCCTGCACTGATTCCGCTAGTGTGTTTGTGCGCGCGTCATTAAACACTGTGCCCCTTCCCTCCTCCTCTCACCTTCACACACTCTCACTCTAACGGAAACACTGCTCTGTCACTGATTCTTTTCAAAAGTACAGATTAATTTGTTTTATTTTTACTTTATAGCTGTGATTTCATTAGTGCGTGCGCACTCATGTGTCAGAACGGTTTCTTGTTAAGTTTGCCGATGAGGCAGTGTTTCCGTTAATGTGTGTGTGTGTGAAAGTCATCCCACACAGTAGCCCTCCCCCCTCTCAAATAAGAGAGGAGGAAGGGCTACTGTGTAAGATGAGAGGAGGGAGAGGGGCGAAGAGTCATTCCTCCTATCCTCTTACTTTAGCTTCACACACACGCACACACATACACAGCGCGTGCGCGCACAAACAAACACACATACACAGCGTGTGCGCGCATACATACATACACAGTGTGTGTGCGCACAAACACTAACAACTATTATCTGAGTTTCCATTACTTCTTATTGGGAAATTCTCTTTGACTTACAAGTGTTTTGAAATACGAGCACGCTTTCGGAACAAATTATGTTATATTAATTTATGTTGAGAAAAATATGCATCCATATTATTATATTGATATGTTGTATTGTATTCAGACATACAGGGACAGTAAATCTGTGACAATGTTGTGCCTGATTTTTCAGCCCAGAATTTGCTTAGACTTTTTTTTGTTTTCAGCAAAATTAGCTACACTTGATCTTCTTTGGGAATGAACAAGGCAGGCTACACTTTGCTCCTCACGCTCATCAACCCTTGGGTTTTCCATGACCTGGCACTGGTTCACAGGCTGTCTGCATGAGCTGCCATTTTGCTAATGTTCAGAAACCTGTCATCTTGCATCACAATTTGGCCCTTGTATAAGTCACTCAAATCCTTATGCTTGTCCATCTTTTACCTGCTTACAACACATCACCTTCAAGAAATGACTGTTCACCTGCTGTCTATTATATCCCACCCATTGCCAGGTCTGACTGAAAAGAGCTAATCAATGGTATTCACTTCACTTCTCAGGAAGTGTAATGTTATGGGTGAGCAGTTTATACTTGGCCCTTCTGGGTTCATTATGTCCTTTTTTAGGCAATTGATTAAAAAAAAATCCTATATCCATCCTTGGCATTTTGTGCGCACTCCATATGCCCTTACAATTCAGCACATATAATCTGGTATATTATAATCTGGTATTTATCTGGTTTCATACACACAACATCATGCTTTAAAAAGGCCAATAATAAGCTTTGGATATGCAAGTGTGTGCGCCTCATTGTAGTTTCTCTCCTCTGTACAATGTGGGTTAGGGTATTAAATGACTTGTTCATTTATGGAATTAAATTGCATTTGATTGACTAGATTCTGACAAGATGCCCTTATAGCAAAATGAGTGGAGTCATTTGCTCTGATTACTTTTGGGAAACCGGATATTGCTGCAAATTATTCCTTGCCGTTGGCCTCTTCATTTAACATGTAAGGAAATCTAATGTACCAACTTGTCAATTTAATTTGACAACCAATACAGCTGGCATGTCGGTGCCTAAGGGTGGCTGGGCTTCCATGTGTACAAGGTACCTATGTATAAGGGGCAGGTTTTGCACATTGGTCCTTTAAATCTGGGACCATCTCAGCTTATAGTTCCAAGAAAATGGCTTTTAAAAAGCTCGATTTGGCTCACTAGTCAGTCATTATTGCAAGGCAATGTTTGTGGTGACTAAAAATATGTTCTTGAATTATTGTTCAGTTGGCATGGTCTTATAACAGTAACAAAAACACCTTTGTGCTAGAGACAATTTACTATTCTTTAACCTAAAGAAGTCTAAGTTAAAGTCTAGAAGGATCATGGATGAACCTCCATGAAATTGGCCTGGAGGTCCAGAATGAAAAAAGGTACAATGGACAATTCCATAAGTGGAGGACTGCCAGGCCACCTGGGTTACTTGGGGTGCATATATCAGAAAAATGCTACTAGCTCTGAACAAACCTGACCTGGCAATTCTCCATTCAGCCATATAGAACCACAGTTCCATATGTACATGCACAGCAACCATCTGTCTTTTAAGACTAACTTTACTTATGGAAGCAAACCCAATGACATTCACAGGAATTCAAACACAATCATTTTTATTAATAATGTGGCGATTTAATCTAGTTCCAAACTTTGTATTATTTGGATTATTAGGCTTTGAACTAATAGCCCTTACACTTACAGTACACATACATAGCCCTTACAGTTACATTAATGTTGATAACTAAATTCTGCTTACTACAGCTATATGTGAGTTGGTGTACCAACTACGCTACATAGATGGGAAAAGAGTTTGTAGAAATAGTTAAAAGGTTAAACCTAAAAATAAACTGATCAGCTTTGATGTAATCATGGATACTAATTCACGTTGAAGCCCACATACATGTCTGCCAGTCTTTCTGTACAACGGGACTCGCTGCCTAACTCATTAATACAAAGAAATACAATTTTGTACGATTGTGTATCTTTACGCCTTATTTATGCTAAGTTGTACTATTGTTTTGTATTGTCAGCCAAATAAAACCCCTGTTCGGTAATCAGAGAGAGAATCACAGATGAGAAATCAAAAAAATAAATCAGAAAAATATTACGTTTTGTCTTAAAATGACTCCAGCATGTTATACCACTTCAGTGCTGTTATTTTGGCTTTTATATTTAAAACGAACTAATCCCAGTAAAAAATATTTATTTTAGCTTTTCTAATGAATATCTATTGGTGCAGGTTTTTGTTTATATTGAGCAAGTAGCTTATTAGTAACTTAGATTATGAAAGTAGATTATGAAATAATGCACATTTCATCTGCACGTTAAACTTCAGGCAGATACTGTATGTAAGTATTGCAAAAGTTTCAATAAATTCTGTCCAGCCACAGTTTAATGCATGCTCAGTACACCTGTTAAAATTTCTAGTTTGTAATCTGGCAAATCACTGTTCATAACTTCACATTTGATTTAATTTGTGGCACAAGTTTAACTTGAGGCAAATACCAAAATACCCGCAGGAAGAATAAACATACATTGATCTGTCCATTCATATTTGAAAGTTCAGTTTTCATAGTCTACTTGCCTTTTTGGCAGCTTGTACATTACTATAATTTCTGGTTTTGGGTCCTTTAATGTATGAAACGAAGCAAAAGAAAGAGGGCGTTCTGACCAATGTACAGACAAACCTTTCCTTTATTTATATAGAAGCTTTTTTCAAAAAGTTTAAAATTCAAATCAAACTTACCATGTCAGCGTGAATAGGAATATCATAAAGTGATTTGTAAGTTGAAAACATTAATATTCTGGCACCAAAATAAATAAATCTTCAAGGTTAAGGCATATAGTTAATATTCATTATTCATTTCTATGCCAACATAATTTATTAAAAGTTGAGCCTGTAGAGGTTTATTCAGTTCAAGATCACAGAGAAACATGTCCATGTCCCTGACTTATGAACATTCAAGATACGAATTTCTGCACATATGAACGAACCGCGGTCCACCTTCCCTTTCATTCACGGAAGTAGCTTACATATAGACTCCGAATTTATGAACTTGCTCCCGGAACGAAAGTCATTCGTAAATCGCGACTTAAGCTGGTGGCTAGCGTGGATTAACATTATCATCAGTATTTCTTGATGAGTAGGATGAGTAGGATCAAACGTACAATAATTTCTTTGCCTAAATTCTTTCTTTTCCTCTGATTAAAAGTTCAAGCTAGAAGATAAACAAGAACATTTTCTTTAAACATAATTGAGCACAGGCAAAATGTTAAAGAGCAGGGCGTTTTAAATCTTAATCTCTCCACCATCCCACTGTCATCAGCTGCCTATAATAGGCCAGCCGCACATCAGTATGGTGAGTAGTGGGTCTTGGGTACGAAACTGATGACTATTTTTTCTTTCTACACATCCAGAGCCTGACCATCTTGGAAACTATCCCACAAGAGGCACGCTACAGAGGTAGGGCCAATGCCAGACTTCAATCGCCTCTTCTGGTTCCTCATCTTAAGCCTCCAGTCAGCTGCAACCGTCCCCACGTCCGGACATCCTCTCCAATCTTCGGAAGCCAAGGGGCTGCACTCTCGGCATCCTCCTCCCTGACTCTCACCTACCCTCCACTTTTGTTAAATAAAAGAGCACATTTTTTCCTCACTCTCCAGTGTATTTGGTTTGCCTTGCTCAAGGCTTTAAAGAATTACATACACCTTTTGCTATGTTAAGGTGCAGGATGTATGTATTGTGTTGCTGTTGAAGATATAAGCAGAAATGTAATGGGAAAAAAAATCCAAAACCCAAACTATTATGCATTTAATTTCTTTCTAACGCAAAAATGCGAAACATACTATTCTTATTTGCCTCTGAAGGTTATGTCAATGTAACAACAATAACTTTCTATTCTCTTCCACTTTATCACTTAAGGCAGCAAATTCACAAAAGATGATTTATGATGTATAAGCTCATGCATATTCAGTTCCTCCTCACACACTGCTATGGGACTATGGAGAAACGACATCCTGGGGGAGGGAAGCTGCTACAGCCAGCTGGTGGACATTTTTTCCTCCATATATACTATGGATTCCAAGCACAATGCTATAAATATGGTCTATTGTCTTTCGGTCCTGTGGGATTGACTGTCTTTTTTCCTTTTCTTTCCATTTTTAGCTACAGTCCAGAATGGTTGTCAATGCACAGAGGAAGACTAGATTCTGCATGTGGAACATAAAGTCAGTGCTAGTTGTTGGGTTATTAATATCACCCAAAAAATAAATAAAAGTTTAATGTGTTCCAGTTTTCTGTGCTTTTCATGTTTGCAGCCTTCACATGAGAACTTTTTAGTAACACTCTGACGCAGATGTTATTTACAGTAAGTAAAAAATTTTTTTGTTCACAATGACATGGGAGATAATGTTTACATTATTATTATTATTATTATTATTATTATTATTATTATTATTATTGGACCAATGAACAAAAGGAGGAAATTAAATCTGAAGGTGGTACACAAAAACAAAACATTTTAAACTAAGGACTATTAAACATACTTGTGTAAATCATAGAATCTTTGTGTAACTTTTCTCTCACCATATCTTGATTTACAAATTTGCTTTCATTGCTTTCCTACTGTATGACCAATTTTGGCTCATTTAGTTTTCAGCATTGTGAAACCTGACCAAACTATAAAAATATGGGGGCAAATAGACCAGTAAGGCATGAATGCAAAATAAGATGTTGGAGGTGATTATGAAGCTAATTATGAAGCTTATTTTTTCTATTTAATATATTTATTTTTAATATTTTAACATACACTTTTTATACTTGTGATTATCACATTTGTGAAGTTTTCTCCTATGACTTGAGTTCAAAGGCACAAAGATTTTTTTGTAACATATTTAAAATATTTCAATTGTGGCATTAAAAAAAAAGGTAAAAATTATGTTTTTCACAAAAAGGGAATATAGAATGGCAATTTATTCCACTCACTCCATCTATACCAGTTTATGCTGTATTCAGGGTCACAGGGTCAGGAGCCTATCCCAGGAGACTTAGGGCATGGGTACACCCTGGGACAGAGTGCCAATCCATCGCAGGGCACTGGGAGAACATGCAAACTCCATACACACAGAGATGGGAACCAACCCTTGCCGGGAATCAAACCCGGACCTTGCAGGTGCAAACTGACAGTGCTTAACCACTACAGTACCATGCCACTCAATTTATTCCAGTCTATTTTTATGAGACATCTGTAGTTTGTCTTTAGGTACCACTTGCCATTTCCTACAATATCACAGATATACAGTAATCTGTGATTTATTAGATTGAAATATGAAATGACACTTAGTCATCCTTTCTAATCTGACACACTGCCTCACTATCATACACTGCACTATCTGACTTTGTATATATTTAATATTAATTCTTCCTTTTCGTGTTAAATGTGTGGTGGACCTTATGACAGCTCCTGTTCCTATCTTAGTCCCTGTGGTCATTCATCTTTCATGGTAGATTAAGTCGCATTAGACGCAAGTGTAATTTGTTCTCAGTGTGCATAATCCTTGCCCACTGAGGCTTTGATTGTTCTACTTTTAGGAATCGTCAATCTAGGCATAGCATAACGACCTCACTCCCACCAATAGACACTTCTCTCTATTATCACACCAGGACCCACCCACATAGAACTGTACCTTTCAAATACTTTCAATTCACCCAAATCTCTGCATCACGGTAAGCTCATTTTACCCGGTAAGCTCAGGAGAAAATGGACAGCCACTGTTGCCATAACAACCCAACACTTAGCAGAGCAAATCTTGTTTTATATTGAATCATCTTTGTGATGGACAGACTGCTGGGGATCAATCGTTTGTCCTAGTTATAGATCTGCTTCACATATTGTCCTCCTACCTGTATGTACTTTCCTCTCAAATGTTTTGTAACTGAAAGGCTGATTTATCATTTAATTTTTTGCTAAATTAAATTTATTAAAAGTAAGTAGGTAACTATGTGTGCTTCCAATAGTATTGTGCTTCCAATAGTATTTTTTTTTGTTCAAATTAAGAATGCCTTAGGAACACATGATTAGTGGATTATCAGCTTTTTTGGTTACTACATTGTTGTAGGTAAGATGAAAGGTGTGAGAAAACTGGAAAGCCTGGTGGAAAACCAATCAGATACTGGGAGAACTTGTGAAACTTCTCATAGTGCACTGTAAACCCTAATGCTCAAAGTAATAAAATATATTGAGTACTGTTAACTTAAATAATTACAATTAGTTCAAATTAATAGACCTTGATGAGTTTGTAGAAGTTAGCTGAACAAATTTGATATTTTAAGTATCTGTAAGTACAGTAACTGTCACCTTAAGGTTCCACCAATTTAAAATCTTTCAGCGATTTTGTGTCTGATGTCATCAGGGCAATAGGGCACTGGTGGCTCAGTGGTAGGTGTTTCGCCTGCCATGCGAAAGGCCCAGGTTTGATTCCCAACAACTGGATGAAGTGCCTGTCCCAAGCCCAGATAAAATGGGAGGGTTGTGTCAGGAAGGGCATCTGGTGTAAAACCTGTGCCAAGCTTGTGTGTGGACCGGATTGTCTGCTGTAGCGACCCAATGCTGGGAGCAGCCGAAAGACCAACAACAATTTATTTGATTTGCAACAACTAAAAAAAAATTAAAATTGCTATTAAATAGTATGAGTTAGGATACTTAATAATGCAAGTAAAGAATGATTAATATGAATGAGTACAACAAACTCAAAAACTTATAAACTTATTCTGATTTACAGTGTGAGGGCTGGTTCAACGTAGGACCCTAACACTACTTTCAACATTTTTTTGGCAAGGGATCTTTTGTAGAAAATGGTCTGCCTCTTTTAATTGTATTTATAGATGTGTGTAAATTACCAACACCTTATTAACCCAATAGCATTATAAAACCCAAAGCATGTTTATTCAAAAAAATTTTATAACTACACTTGAATGTATAAATATTTCAGGATTGCATGCCATATTCTTTGTGTGCAGCCTAATCTACTGTAGGCAATATGATGAAAAAATTATTTAATTTTAAACAACTACAGTATATAAAAATGACTGAGCAAAAAAAATGCCATAGACACATGTTGTTATTTTGTGTCCGGATGTTTCTGTGACCAACAAATAAGAATAAGAGCATTTTGTGAGTTCTTCTTTTCCAGTTTTCTGGTAAAAGTAAAATGTATGTGTTTTCTAAAAGTAATATCGTTTTTTGACGTATCCAAAAACCCAAACACACAATTAAATTCAATTCGATTCAATTTTATTTTGTATAGTGCTTTTAACAATGCATCTTTTTTCACAAAGCATCTTTACAGAATCAAAGGAAAATTATGGAAATGTGTATGAAATGTAAGCAAATGTGTATAAATCAAAATTATCAGATTGTGCCTGATGAGCAAGCCAGATAACATATAGCAGGAACTGTTATGAAGTCATACTGTACTGTGTGTTAGATGGCTGGAGATTCAATATAACAGTTGATTTCTTTAAGTTAATATGGAGTCCAGTTTGTTATTGGAGGCTCAGGTAGACTGTAGGAAATTCTAATCCTGAACTACTGAGCGACTAAAGTCACAAGTCGTCAGAAAACAGCTGTATGCATCGGCCGAGGCCAGGATTATCTTCATGGAACTGTCCCCAGTTGCCACACGCATCCAGTTACTAGAACATCCAGTTACAGTCCAACCTAGAGATGATAAGGCATTGAGGAAGGTAAATCTGTTGTTTCTTCTAGCCTGATGAGGACCTACGACACTGTGTTCAACTCTGGACTCATCAGAGTCTGAGGAAGGGTCTGTCAGTTTCACACATTATTAACCATTGACAAGAATGCAGGACAAGGAATCACATTCCCTGAATTTTCTTATTAATACAATTTCCATAAATATCATGCCCAATTAAAAGCTGCAATGGGGAATTATTTTTAGAATATGTCAATATAGGTCTACATTATCAATCTCTCTCTTTTCACAACTCATGTTATTGCCAACCTTGAGGATAATTAGGTTGTAATTTACATTTTCCTCAGAAAAGAGGTCTGACGAGGATTAGCACATTACTGAGGCAGGCGTTGACTTGTTTTATGGAAAGATGGACACTTCCTCTGCAGCTGGCTTTGGGCTGTTTTTCAGCTGGTCAGTTTGACTGATGAGGCAGGATTTGTGCCATTTTCCAGAAAGATGACCATCCTAGCCGATATGGAATGACTGCCTGTCACTTTGACAGTTCACTCTCTGATGACAGGGCATTTAAGCAGAAATGAAAGCTTTAGGATCCCAAAATGGCAGCTTTCCAAAAATGCCATCACAACATGAATGCCATCTTAGAATGTGTGAATTTTTTAAATGAAATATTCAAAATTCATATGGACAGCATCCACATTTGATTAAACCAGTGTTGAAATCCTTGCAACAGTGTTTGAAACACAAATAATTTCCTGCGCAATTGAAAAATAACATTGAATACCAAATGTGTGCAAAATAAAACCAGTTACACTGTCAACAAGGAATTTTGGCAGGTAGAGGTATGCAGCTTTACCTCATTTACATACCCATTTGCTGTGCCACAGACTGAAGAATTACCAACGTCACATTATGTACCCTCATCTTTTCTATCTTGTATTTATAAAAAAAAAAGTGTTTCTCTTCAATTATTAGTTTTATATTTAATCATACACAGCCATTGCAAAGCACTATATGTCAAGGATTTCATTTCAGTTGATGAGAATGTCTAAACCAGTGAGTCACATAATTTCTTGGTATTCCTTTATTGCATACAGTCCTTGAAAGTAAATTTAAATGCAGTTTCCCTGGTGATCATGAGCTTATGGGTAAAATGGCCAATTTTAATTATAACTAACAATATGTCCTGAGCAAAATGTCAGTATTCCACACAAAAGCCTTTAAATTGTACTGTAGATCCCTGGACCAAAACATTATAATAATATAAGAAATTCTCTAGTCCTCATTAAGTTTGAAGCAAGTGATGGGTTCCATGTAAAATCCATTTTTTTTCAGTTTCGAGAGAGAGAAATTTTAGGAAAAGCTGCAAAAATATTACAAAATGAGTTTGCAAATGTTTTATATCAAAATTGTCATGGTCATGAAAATACTACACATACACCCTCCACACAGGTTTGTCAAAATCGATAAATCCTGCAGTTGTTGTTGTGGCAATGTAAATATTAATTTAGTATCAATAATATGTTGGCTGAGCTTCAATAAAATGATAAAATGTCTCATGTTTTTATTGTACTTTTTCCTAGTGAGTCATAATGGCAGCAAATTGGAACGAGGAAAAGTTTTTAGTTTTGTCGGACTTAAATCATTTTTAATTACAAAGATTGTGGAAAATAATAAAAACAATTACCAACTTCATGCAAGTTTGTTAGTCATCTTCTAAAGTTATGGTTTCTGTACACACTAGTTAGCTACAGACAGAAAGTCAACACAGCCACAATACATCAACAAATAGTTGATAGTAGTGCACTTTTTTCTGGCATCCTTTCACAAACAATTTTACAATGCATCATCAGCCTCCTACTATGCCAGTTTGAGATTCACTTCTACCACTACAGTAGTTGATGATAGTGCCTTATTGTAGTACTCCATTTCTGCTATGGTAACTGCAATAGCAGTAAGCATTCTTTTTTCTTGGCATCAACGTTTGCAATATGTCCATCAAATATTTAATTAATTCATGACAGCCACCGTTTCCCCGGTGCTAGTTCAAATCGTTTAAAACAATTTAAAACAAAGAAAATAACCAGTTCTTATAGACAACACAGGTCATCAAAACATCATGGCAACATTAATTTAGCAAGGTTACAGATGTTGAAACGCAATGTTGAATGTCGAAACAATACTAAATTATAGCATTTATTTTTCTCTCAATGAAATACATCCTTGCTGTTGGTAGTTGTTTCTTTATTCAATTAAGACAATTCTAATTCTGAAACCACTGCTGAATGTGAACCACTTGGGAACCTTCCGCTGATTTTAATAAATGCATATATTTTGCTTCTAGAAACAAGCACCACAAAATAAAAAGAAAAAATACTACGCAACTGCAATTTACTAAACCGTTAAATTTGAAGTACTTGGAAGAAAACAGAGAAACAAATAGCTCCGTTTTGTGAAGCCAGATGCAAACACTATATTACACTACGGTATTGCTTGAGATACTTAGCAAAGCTGTGTAGTATAGTGAGGCTGCAGTTAAATGTAACTAAATTCTGACCAATATATTCACTATTTTTTCAACTTCATCTCTTGTTGTTGGTATCATTAATACTGTTTTTTATGCATTTGGTAGCCATGCACTTTACTGTAATATTAAAAAAAGGAAATTAAACAAAAAGATAATTGCATTTTGCAGTGAAACCAATGAAGTATCCATTGACATATTTATGTGTTTGAGAGAGAGAAAGAGAGAGAAATAGAGAGAGAGATAGACTCCCCAATCATATATATATAGTACTGTACATATGACACAAACTGCACCACATTCTCATTTTTAATATTTTTTTCCTTTTTCTATTCCCAGACTAGTGGTATATACCCTAGTTGAACACACGCCCTCTTCAGTAATAACGCATTAACTTATCTGTGATCACTGAGTCCTGAGGCACCCATTGCTTAAATAAGATAGTGTCTTGCCTTTGAAGCTCTCCCAGCAGCTTTTTACCTCTCAATAAGTCTGCATTTTTTTTTATTCCAGAGACAAAAACATTTCAATTCAGTTCAATACAATAAAAAAAATTTTGTATAGCACTTTTAACAATTGGTATTGTCACAATGCAGCTTTACATAAAAAATATGGAAATAAATTTGAAAATGTACTGAAAAAATATATCGGCTATAAGTATGATGAACAAGTTGAGGACATTGGAAAAACGTACTGAGATGACAATAGGAAGAAACCTTGAGAGCAACCAGACTCAACAAGGAATCCATTCTCATTGGTTGATAGCAGATGGTATGACTGTGATAAATCAGTTGCTGATAAACCTGTTTGCTATGAGGTTGAATTTCTAATATAACTAGGAAAGGTGTATAAATTAAACCACTTTCATTGTTGGAGACTCAAGGTTAAAAAAAAAAAAATTCGGTCCTAATTTATTGAGTGACTCAGTCACAAGTGATCACAGAAAAACTGCCTGCATCAACCAAGTCCAAGACCATCTTCATAATTAAGTGGAACCAGTGGAATTAAGTGGAAGTGTTGTTTGAGAACTCCAAACAACAACTCATCATCAACTTGTCTTATTCCTAAAGAATAAGACAAGTTGCTAAAAAATTTGCTAATAAATTTTGCAAAAAAATTAGCTGAAGTTTTATATAAGAATCTAATATTATTTTTGTTTTTTAGATACTGTAAGAGTGCAGAGATACGTTGATCTATCAGCATTAAGAGCGTCCTCCTTTACTTTTAATTAACTGCTTTTAGCACTCCCGTAGCCTTCACCCAAGAAGATTTTATAAAACAAATTTTAATAACAATGATATTATCAGGCCTTCTAAATATACATTTTAAATATTTCCTGTCATTCTCGAATTGTGTTTAACAGGCCTGGAAAAAAGGCAGAAAAACATTAATCCAACTTTGTGCTTTTACACGAAAATCTTTGATGGAAAAAAAAATTAAACATGAATCAATAGACAATTGAAATGAAACACCACTTAAATGAAATGGATAAGAGATTAGATAAAACCATGCGTGGCACTGACCGTGATGGATTCTACCCCACCTCATGCCCTAAGTCTCCTAGGATAAGCTCCAGGCCCCCAAAACCCTAAATTCAGGATAAAGCTGTATAGACGATGAGTGAGTGAGTAGCAGTAATACATTTTGATTTCAGAAAAGGAAAATAATTAGTCTCTTTTGGAAAATTATTTAGACAATTTCTAAACTCTTATTAGTTCAGTGAACTGGTTAATGCAAGATAGGCTACAAGATAGGATAAAATGTGCATAACCTTTTGCTGAATTAAACACTTTATTCTGATTGTTTGCAGTATATGAACAACTTACAGTACATTTTTCATTGACACATATTCTTTAATTCAATACATTCCCCTTCAGTAACTGCTTCTGGAGCTGGACTCTTCCTTGGGAACACTGGAAGTGAGGTGGAAAACCTACCTGGATGTGAAACCAATCCATTGCAGGGCCCTATGCATACACATTCAGACAAACATGGGGAGAACATACATAGAAACCCCACACAGACCAAAACCCAGCTACGGTGTTGGCCTGTGGACCATGGAGCTGTTATAAAGTACGTAGCAACATGGATACACTATATTTAAGCAATATCAAATGAGAGGGCATGTTGTTGCGTTGGACATCAAGCACAACAGCACAACCTTGAGTCTGATGTAGCTTTTCCACAAACACAATTTATTATCAACAGACTATTTTTGTTTGTTTATTTAACCAGTTCTTGCTCTACCAACACATATCTTTCTGTGACTGAAGGGACTACCTGCAACTGGTGCCCACCAGTTATTGTAATTAACAGGGTTGAATAGTTTTAAATTCTTACTGGTACTGTACAGCCAAAAGGTGAGGAGAATAAAGCATGAAGGTGTATGGAATCTCCATTTATTCCACTTTACGTAGAATATCAGCTTCTCAACTTCTGGGTTAGGGGCTTAAATCCCAAATGCCAATGGTGACCATTTTATTTCTTCCCATCTTATATGACTGTGGTGGGACCGCTGGTCAACATTCACATGCACATTCATACACCACAGGCAATGTAGGAACGCCAATTAGCCTAATCACCATGTCTTTGAAAACCACCAAGCACGGGGAGAACATGTTAACTCCATGCATCACATGTCTGATTGCTAAGACTATACTGTAGCTCTCTATATTGACTATACTGCTGTTTTTGCAGAGTTTTGTCAGTATGGGCAAAAATGTGCAGAAGTGCATTGTCATGAAAGATCAGAACGCCCTTGGATAGCAGTCCTCTGCGTTTAATCAGAAGTTTAGGCTTCAGCTGTTCAATAAGCATCTTACTGTAATGAGCACTGTCAATTATTGAACCTTTTTCCTAATAATATTCTAATACTGGCCCTTGAGAATCCAAGGAAACTGCAAGCATCAATATTCCAGCTAATGGTTGACTTTTTAACTTTTCTTGATCAGTGACTGAGGATGTTTTTGCCCCATACCCTGCTGTTTACTCTCATGCTCACAGTGATGATTCCTCGTCTTGTCCCCAGTAATGAGTCTCTTTAGGACACTTTAACCTGCTGATAAGAGGTTTAACCTGCAGCCAAAAGAGGTTTTAGAATAACTGAAGTGCGGATAATTTTTGACCCACCCTCATACTGTATATTCTATTCTATTATAATATTATACATAGTTATATGCATGATCAACATCTAAGCTCTTAATCACACAACAAAGACATTCTCTTTTTCAACCTGCCAATCATGTACTGTATCTGTGCTAATCCAACTGCAGCAAAAAAAGAAAATATTATATAATCTAAACCAAAATCGTCACTTTCCACTATGTACAGAGATGTTTGGGAAATTTCAAAGTCTGGTGTCATTCTTTCTTCAGTTTTTCCCCATTAGGGGTTACAACAAAGAAATGTCATCTGCGTACTTGATTTGGCACAGATTTTATGTCTGACACAAATGCTGTACTGTACATGACACAACCCTACCCATTTTATGACACCTAATCATCACAGCCATATGCATGGTTGGCCATCCTTTTCCAGATTTAGTCGCACCCTTTGCTGTTATCTAACACTCCTTAGGTTCTGGAGCATGGCAGTGGAAATTTGTGCTCATTAAGCCACAAGAGCTTTAGAGAGAGAGAGAGAGACAGAGAGACAGAGAGAGAGAGAGAGAGTGGTGCATACTGATTAGTCTCCCTTTGTGCTTTGCTCAATATCTATATCTTCCTATAGAGTAATATGGTGTTTGGACAATGTCCAATTTCAAAGAACTAATCTCATAAGAGATCCAAGCATATGATACACTCATGACATGCTTACGTTGTTAATTCTGGGTTTTATTTTCATGTAACTGGTTCATGTAGAATGCTCTGGTAAACTGCAGTGTTTTTTAATTGTAGGGGTTATTTTTTAGTTTTCATTGTTGACAAAGCAATATATTTGCATTTACTAGCACTGACAGCAGGTTAACTGGTGGATTAGTTCCTAGCATCCATCCTCCTGCCGTAGCCTGGGTTTGCCTCCGGTTTGCCTCAGACTCGAATTTGACTAAAGATTAGCATCAGCAGTATGACTATTTTAATAGGTATTTACGCAGCTATTTAGTTAATAAATGTTTTTATATATATATATAAAAGTCATATATAATGTGTTGGGGTCAATATTGTGTTTCGGTCATTCCTTCAATGTTATCCCACTGTCGTTAAGTCAAAGTTATTCCAACATCCTTTGATCAGAGTAATTCTGACTTTTAAAGACAACCTAATACCGGTGGTGGTTCAACGTCAGTAATGTTGATAAAAATTTCCTCAACCTTTTGACAACCAAAAATTCCTGCTGTAGGGGCTGTCTGTGTGCACTTTTCAGCCAGTTTCATGTTAATAGAGTATGTTTGAAATGGATTTTATATAAAGTACAAATGAAATCTTTTAGAATTTAGCCAGTATAGTGCTGTGAAGTGAACCGTGACAGGACAAGGGGCAGTTTGGGAGCCAGTCAGGTTTCAACTTGCCCATGCCCCTGTGACCTTGCCCCAGATCAAGCTCTGCTTCTGCCCTCAAGTTCTTCTATTCCTTCTATTCCAGTCTTGGCAAACCTTGTTCTAATGGCACTTATTATTAGGGTATTGCTATGCTTAAAGGTGTTTGGGTTAGACCCCTAGGTCAAGTAAAAGAAAATTGTACAGTACACCGTGCAAAGACATACTTATTAATACTGTTATCATTTTACATTATTAAAAATAATTAAAAAAAGATTTTACATGGTCTTACATGGTACATAATGAGACCCACTGTGGTTATAATTTAACCTTATTGAGTGAACAGTGCTAGAAATCTTACTTTTTAAATATATCTTCTCACAGACACATCACATCCACAAAAAAAATCCCAGTAGTTTTAAAATATAAATCAATATTTATCTTTCAATTTCTTCCAATTATCAAAATTGTTCATTAATATGGGGCTATTTGAAACAGTAGATGGTTACAACCTACCATATACAAAACTAATAACATTGTTAAACTGTGGGAAGAAAGAATATCCCACAATGTTCTAATAATATCCTTGTACTGAGCGAAGCTCCATAAGGATTAAGTGAAAACTCTATATGAATTAAATCATAACCTAACTAATGTAATCACTAAATTGTATACTGTAATGATATGAGTATCTGAATTTGCTCTGTACAGCTATTACTGTGTAGCATTGGTGTGAGCCCTGGGTGTCCCATAAACCTTATAATAATGCTGGTTTTGTGTTATTTCTTGAGGTGCCAGGATCTATCTTCCAGTACTGTAAAGCTAAAATAAGTGAAATGATGGAGCTGAAGTCATTTGACAAGGAACGACTGTGACATGATCAGAGTATGACATCACCGTATGCATCACCTCACAGTCACTAATGGAGCAAAGATACAGACTCAACATACAAGCCCCATCTGTGACAGAGAATCACTACCTCACAGTCTCTACTATGATGTAACTATGATGTAACAGTTTAGGGTCTGTGTATAAAAACCTGCGTGGAAGAGACTGCAGTCAGGAACATGTGAGTCAGGGAAGCGCATCGGCTGCTGGTCATCTCAGGGACACTGACGGTATGATAGTACCGCTCTTTACTTGTACGAAGAACTGATCACTTGAATCTGAGTTACTTGAAATTTGATTTTTTTTATTTGATATTCGATATTTGATTTAATTGCTATTGTGCTCAATACAAGAGAGAAAGAGTAACTTATGTTATGTTTTGATTGTTATTTAAGTGTTTCCATGTATTCACAAAGAATGTAATTAAAAATTTTTGAAAAAATATATATATATATTTGTCACATACACAGTCATACACAGTACAATTTGCAATGATATGCTTACACGACCGCCTGTGACCTTAAAAGTAAAAGATTATTCTTAAGAAATAAATATGAATAAAAAAGAAATACAGTGAAACCTCGGATTGCGAGTAACATAACAAAGTCTTGGTTTACGAGTACCGAGCGCTTCTTGTTTTGACGCAGAGCATCACATGATCACAACTGAGCCAACGGTTTTTCTCGCTCTTGCACTGTGGAATTGTGGGTAATCGTCTCCCCTGCTGGGTCTTAGTGCTCGTCTCTCACGGGTATAATCAACATCTCTGAACGCGTGTACTGTTTACTATAACACTGTGACCACGTGTGTGTGCGTAAAACGTATTTTATTTTGTGTCTGTATGCGTGTGTGCACAGTGCGTGTGTAAAGCAAAAGCAAGTCTCATTAGAGAGATTAAAAGTCCATTTTCTCTTTCTGGTCAAGGCTCAGCCTGCTCTATGTATGTGTGCA
>JAQMYJ010000004.1:12504310-12514859 GCA_030014305.1 Clarias laeviceps
TTTTGGACACCTTCAGCATTCCTTTACAATGTAGAAAGAAATAAAAATCAGGAACCATCATGGAGTTAGAAAGTGACTAACTTTTGAACGGTAGTGTATATACATACATGATCACTTTAGAATAATAATTTAGAGACACCAATCTACCTACTATTTCAGTGTGGTCTCCTTGTTATGTCAGTTTCCTCTTGGTTCCTTCCGTCCCAAAAATGCCAAATGTTATTCTAAAGTGATTGTGTATGTACTGTATGTGCATGAACACTTTCGAGGGTGTATCCCACCCTGTGCCCTAAGTATCCTGGGACATGCTCCAGGGCCCCAGTCACCCTGAATATGGGATAAAGTTTTATGGACAATGTGGGAGTGAGTGCGTGTATGTGCATGACATCCTGCAATAAAGTGTTTCCAATTCAGGGCATATTCCCATCTCATATCCCAGAATTCCTGAGATATGCTTTGGATAAACCAAAACCCTGACCAGAATAAATATTTTGCTGAAGATAAATGAAGAATATTGTTTTAAAGGTCTTACTAAGCTACTTACTTACTAATCTAATTCAACTTATTGAATACAAAATCTATTGGATTTAAGTCAGCTTCAACTTGATAAGTTATTTTAGAAGAAACGTCAGACAAGCTTACAAAATTTTAAATAAAATCCTTGTATGATAAATGTTATTCTGTAGGGCCCGTGTTGTGTGTGTGTGTGTGTTCAGGCTTGGTCTGCAGTCCGATCCGGACGACTGTACCGTGTTTTACGGAGCGCACATTGGCGCGGTGAGGATTGGATCCTCCGTGCTTTACATTACCGGGAGGATGCTGGGAGGATGAAGGCGCTGTTGTGTTCAGGCAAACAGCACATGCAGCCGGCGATTTCTGCCGGTCAGACCAAGACTCTGGTGATGATCTATGAATAAGGAAACGTTTTACCGAACAGACATGTCGCACTCTGACTGATCTGGACGAATCGGGATTGGACCTCGGTGCTTATAATGAACACACACACACACACACACAACACACACACACACACGCTTTCTGTGTTGGGACTGTGAATGACAAGCGGAACGAGAGCGGAATTTCAATGATCGCATTTCTAGCGTTAATGCGGAATGTGTGCAACTTTCCCCGCGATGTGTGTTGATCTGTCTGCGTGTGTTTGAGAGAGAGACACTCAGCAGTATGAAAAGCAGTATGATACGGGTTGGTTTTTACTTAACACAGTTGATTTCTTAAACAGCGTCCTGATGTAGATTATAAAGAGAATACATTTCAGGAACATATTTTTGTTTATTTTGGCTAATCGAGATCGTTTTCCCGATAATCACGCCAGGAAACTCCGTCGGTGTCTGATACTGTACATGACCGTACGGAAGTTAGGAAAACTCTGTAATGTCTTTATTATTGTTGTTGTTGTTTTTGACTCTCCAGGATGGCGGATGGAGCCGATGCCCCAAAAGACATGAGTGGTTTTGAACACGTCTCCTGAAATTACTCGGATGCGGCTCTTGTCGACAACATTTACAAGCTGGAAATCGCTCCGGATGGGAAGAAATGATGTGGTTGTTGGAGATATTTTTCAAGGTTCAGGGAGCGAGTCATAAAATCGGGCGCGATTTCTTTTACGAGCAGGTTTACATGTGAAGACTGAGACAATCCCTCGTGTCCAGTGTCGCGAAAGTGGGAACGCGGACACATTTATTACCCATTATTATTGACCAAAGGACTTTAAAAAAATCTCGGTGACAAACATTTCACGACTCTTTTAAAAGTGCGCACACTGAACGATTTACGGAGGAAATCAAGGTGCACAAGACCGGGAACACACCGATCACTCGCGATCATCTCACTCTGATTAACAGGGTGGACAAAGGTCACAAAGGTTCCCCCGCAATCCTGGACATTTATCAGCTACTTGTAAACCACGCTGCAGGATTTTGGTGTGTGTGTGTGTGTGTGTCAGTCCGATGAACTAAAGCTGAGTCGTCGAGCGCGTGCTGAACCGGAGCGGAGCTGTCCACTACCGCGGGTTCTGACGCAGAGCTTCACCCGATACTGACGAACCACACACACGAACACATACTGTACAGACACACACACACTACGGTTTGCCGAGACTGCCACACGGAGTGTGTGACTTCACAAGGTAAACAAAGACTTCTACATGTTTGCATTTATAAGTAAAGTATAAGTAAAACTTAATGTTGAGTCTCTCTATCTCTCTCTCTCTCTCTCTCTCTCACACACACACACACACACACACACACGTACTGTATATGCAGAGTTTTAGGGCAATTTAAACAGCACATTTTATGGGCTACACAACGCACTTAAGTTACCTAAATGTAAAGTTACATAATGTACAAGTATAAAAATGAGAGTAGATGCAACATAGAAATGATAAAAACAACGATTAAAAGAAAAATAAATATTAATGTGAAATACAATACAAAAGGATAGTTTAAAAGCACATTTGTGTACCTAAGAAAAAACAATATTTAAGCTAGTTGGAACAGCAAAGTTTTTTTGGTCTTGATTTAAACCTGTGCACTTGGGGCGATATGTGAATCTCTTTGAGAGCTCTGGGTTCTTCTAACATCAGTGTAAAATCTGCTTTTTCAGTCATTTCCGTACACAACGTTTGGCTATTATTCCACATCACATTCTTTGTTCATTGACCAACGTATGCTGTAATCATAACGGTAATATGATGTACACTGTACATCCATTAGAAGCAGCATCTTAGGTCTTTAAAAATTCATCACAAATACATTCCACATACTGTAGTAGTATAACTAAAAATAACTGATAGGATTAAAAATCAATAAAATCTACATAGCATCTATACTGTTAGAATTGCAGTAACTTTCTGAGTGGGGTAAATTTAAAAGTTTTGAAATTATTGATATATGTCTTTGCACTTTTTAAGGATGAAAATGATTAATTTCAAAGGAAAATCAAGGATGCATGATGTCTCATGTCTCAAATTCAGGTATCCTAAAATATATTTTTGCTCTTCTGTATATACACAGATTAGCTCATAATATTAAAACATTACGCCCAATATTGTGCTGTTGGGACAGCTCTGACCCCTTGGGGCATGTCTCCACAAGACCTCTGGGGGTGTGCTGTGGTGTCTGGTGACATTAGCAGCAGATCCTTTGGGTGCTGTGGGTTGCCAGGTGGGGCATCTATTTATCTGACTTGTTTATCTCCTCAGTTTTGAGATCTGGAAAATTAGAGGCCAGATCGACATATATGAGGTCTTTGTTTGCTAAGCCCCATATATGACAGGCTATGATGTGTTGGGTGTTCTGATACCTTTCTTTCATTTCGTATTATTGACTTTTTGTGCAAGTTGTGCTACATGGGCCTTTCTATGAGAATTGACGAGATGGACTGGTCTTTGGTCCTCACAGGCATAGATGAGCGTTGGGTGCTCATGATCCTTAGGGAAGCTGCAAATAAGCAAAGCCCTAAGCAGATAGTCATATTTGTTTATCAAATATTTTATGCTTAGTGTGTAATTTGGCATCAAAGTAAAGGTAAAGTGATTAGATTTGTGTGAATCCAAATTGAGGTTTTCTGTAAAATCTGTTTCATGTAAACGCCTTAACACAGGTATAGACTTCTTCCAATCCCCGTTTAACAACAAGGCAGCTTGCTGTTCCTTTCATGTTAGAGTTTAAAATGACCAGAATGGGGTTGCGGATTGTCATTGGATAATTGTGGTGTTTAAGTAAACCCTTAAGATGAGTCAGTGCCTATGTTAATGGTCAAACTGAACATTATCCATATGTTTAAATGTCCTACTCTCTGCTTTTTTCTCGCTCTTTCTGAGAATAAAAATAGGGTAGCATCATACTCCCTAAAGACTCTATTTGTAGCTGAGGAATTTAATGAATGTTCTACTTCCCTGACCTCATTTCCTTCCTCCTGTTGTCATGAGCCCCCTGAGCTATTTTCCCATGACCTTTGATTGAATAATAGGCTTCTTTTTGGTCCTGAAGGTAAAGGTAAAGATTTGTGATGTTGTCACCTCACAATTTAATGGCATCATGTTTAATTGTTTATTGTCTCACAGGTTTGACCCATGCTGCATAGGTTTACTTTAGGCTTTCAGGCTTCTCCCCACCTGAACAGAACTTGGATTGGCTACTCAAAATTGCCCCTATTTGTGAATATGTGTGTGTGTATGGTGGACTGTATCGGTTTGACAGCTCATCAAGGGTATATTCCCACGTGTGCCTAGTGTATTGGAATGATCTTAATATCCACCATGACCGTGACAAGATGAAGCTGTTACTCAATTTGAAGCTGTTACTCAAGATGAATTAATTAATAATTACATAAATAATTAAGTAAAATTGTGCCAGAGACTTTTTGGGAAAAGGAAACAGCTTAGATGTGAAATCCCATGTTTTATGCTGCTGAGGTTTTATTGTAATTTATTTAAGTGAAGCAGGTGATAGTTGTTTTGTGTGGTTACGCGTTTTCATTCCTCTTACTCCTGCTGTTATTTCGTGTGTGCTGCAGTTGAGATTTTGCCTTAGTGTTGCATTTACACAGTGCTGACTCCACTGCACAGGAATAGACTCTCACATTCTTACTCTCAGACACATGAGCAAGCATTCAAGCCCTTTTTGCACAGTTTATTTTGTTGAGTTGCACTGCATCATTGCTTGCTGTTTTACACTGTTATATGGGCATTGACTATACAAATGTGTGTTTAGGTTTCCATAAGCCTCATATCACAGTCACAGTGACTCTCAAAGTTGGGAACCTGTGTGCTGCAGGGAGTACAAAATATTTTGTCTTAGCAGTGTGGTAAATAAGAGCAAAAACCCAGATATTTTAACTTTAACCTATGAATGTGTTTTTTTTTTTACTCCATTTCTACACCCTATAAATAACACGGTCGCTTGTTTATTTTCAAATACCATACAGATGATATAGAAAGTATGTGTACCCTGTGCAAATTGCATGTTTGGGCTGTAAAGATTTAAAAGTAAGATAAATCATCCTCATCATTTCACATTTAACGTGATATAGAAGCTAACCAAATTAAACAAGCACATTTTAGAGGGGAAAAATGTACAATAATCTGGTTGCATAAGTGAGCAGTGTGCACAGCTAATCCAGTTTGTTAAAGCACCTTTGCAACACGTACTGTAGGAGTCTACCATCTTACCACCTGTTGATTTGGCAATTTCTTTTCACCATTATTTCACTCGCAATAATGCTCCAGATCTTCTAAAATGTTGTGATGTTCTGAGTACTGCCCTCTTCATGTTATTCCCCAGGTTATTTATTTTTTTAGAGAGATCAAGATGGGCTCTGTCTAGACCATTTTACAACGTTGATCATCTTTTCCTGATGCTGTTCCTTATTTGAGATGGATTTGAGCTTTGGGGTATTATTTTACTGCCAGGTAAAGGTTTCCTTAAACATGTCACACAGAGGTCTGCAGGTTTTTTTTTTTTTTTTTTTTTTTACCAAAAAAGATTGGTATTTTTTAGCTATCCATGATTCTGCCCATCTTGAATAGAACCCCAGCCCCAATTAAAGCGAAGCTGGCCTGAAGGTAAGCTGTCATGGTTCTGCCACCACCAAGCATCACTACGGGTTAGGCGGTAATACAATAATCCCATATCCTGGGATATTTAAAAATAGCAACATTATCCCTTTAATTACAGTCCTGAAACAAATCTGCTGTCCAGTATGTGCTGTTTACTGTATCAGGGTTTGCACAGTCAGAAAAATTCTGGAAAAATCCTGGAATTAAGAAATCACCTTGAGAAGTTATTTTAAACAATTTAATCATGACAAATGCTCAAGCATGTGTGTGTGTGTGTGTGTGTGAGGTGGTGTTAAGCTTCTGTCTGATAGGTCGGTGTAAGATGTTCAGTTCGAGGTCTCTGTGCTGCGGATATGATGTAAACTTGAGTGTTGTGCTGCACTCAGTAAGTACAAATTTTAGTATGGATGCGACCCTCCACACACTGCGTTTGAACAGTTGCCTTTCCCGAAAACATGTTCATTTGAAGCCACACACAAATAAGTAAAAAAAAATCATTAGTAAAGAGTAATATTTAGTAGTATGAGTTTGAATGTGATAGATTTATGCTGAGAACAATCACAGGCCCAATTACAAAATAAAAAAATGCACACACATATGTAACTGTTCATTTTTAAAGGTGGTGGAAGATCTGACATGATTTCTCCTTATTGCATTTTTTTTTTATTCCACAAACCTGTCCATGCACTATTGGGCATTGGGTTTTTACCTTGCTACAGTTCTTTCTTTCCAAGTTGTCTCTGTCCCAGTTACTCAGTATGTTTACTAGTATTCAGTGCTGTGGAAATGACATTGAAGTCAGTGTAGAGCAGGAGATATAAGCAATAAAGGAAGCAATTGTAGCTAAATAAATTCAATGCAGGCACAGTAGGCTCACACATTTTAATCTAACTGTGACCCCACATGAGTCACTCGGAAAACTGAGAAGTCAAGTTACACACACTGCATGACTCAGTATCAGCAGAACACTTATTTCTTTGTGGGTGAAATCTTTTTTTTATGCAATTTGCATCACACTACCCATTTCAGACAACATGTCCTTCAAGGCTATACTTGTACAGTAGTCTGCTTTAAAACATGAAAATTTTATATTCTCATCTTGATAACATAGAGCTTACTTTCTGTAGAGGATTTATGTAACCTCCTTCACGACACATGTACCAAGGTCTAGGAATTAAGTTGAACAATCGTATATTCAAACAATATTAAGGTAAGGAGATGATGGTGCGATGGGTAGCATTATTACTTTGATCTTGGGTTTGATCTTGAACATGAGGTACTGTGTGGCATATAGCATCTTCTATCCTGTGACCATATGTGTATCTTCTGGTCTCCAGTATGAGCACACCTACTAAAATATGGACAGTGCTTATACTGTAGGTGTTTGGCTTTGTACATTGAATGCCCTGAAATGACCTGGCATTCCATAAAGGACTGCCTTTCACCCAGTGCTTTTCACCCCTGACCAGAATGAAGTGGTTAGTGAGGGTCAATGAATGAATCAGTTAATCAATGAATGCGAATGAAATCTTGGTTAGGGGTACTGTGTGTGGTTTGCTAGCTATCCATCCAGCCATTCATCAATATAGAGTAATTGTATGTATCTATTAATACATTTAAAAATTATATGCTGTAAAAAAAAGCCTGATTTATAAAGTACTGATCCATAGAGAAAGCAGTTCTCAAAAATTTATGATTGAAAATAATTGTGACTAAAGTAATTATGTTTATTATTTTAAAATAGAACAATTTCCCAAGGCGAGCTGTAAAAGTTGGTTCAGATTTTTCCCCTAGTTGGTTGAAAGAGTCAGATAGGTCAGATGTCATGTTGCCCGTAGGACATTTAGTGTCACAAATGTAGTTTCTCTATGTCTGACCTTTTAAAAATACATTTTATAGTGCATGAATGTAGGAACAATTGTGATTTCAGGTGTTGGGGATTTTCTCTTCTACTGTTTGGTGGCTCAGTATGTCTGGAGACTACTCACTCACATTATGACAAAAGGGTTAATACTATAATTATATTAAAAAAGACTGATAATATATTAACACTATCAGCAGGGATAGAAGAAATTTTAGAGTCATTTTTACTCAGGAACACCTCTCCCCCAGCAATGTCTTTGATTCTGAATGAATATCTCTACACTGACTTGGCAATTCCTTCTGCAATTCGTTAGAGCTTATGCAGAATAATCAATGCATAAGCTAACTCCTTAGAACTTGGTGTATGTTACAATGCCTCTGAGAAATCCTTTCTGTTTTACTGGTTTTTAAATAAGCATTTAATTACCACTTTATATGATTCTTTCATCTTATATCAAACTGAGCTCATATATGGCTTCTTTAAGTCAGAATAATAACAAAATCCTTTTTTTAGCTGCTTTTGCTTTCTTTCTTACATTTCCAACTTTTTTTTTTCTACCATGAGTTACAAACTGTTTTCACCCTGGAGGTCACATGATTCACTGATGAGCAGATATTTTGTTGCTACAGGGACTACTTCACAATTACGTAGCGTTTAAATACCGTAAAAGATCAAAGATTCTTATAGAGCATAATCTAATTTATTTAGTTCAGCAAAAAGGATAAACTCATATTTTAGCCTGCATGGTAAGTATACATTAGAAATATGAAGATGATGCAAAATGAGATGGGTCAATCACTGGTTGTGGGCTGCTGATGTGTAATGTTCTCTTTTTAATAAGGAGTCAAGTAGACCTATGTGTCATTTCCAAGAGAATGATTTGCATAAGTGGAATGGGCTTTAATGTGGCATTTGATGGCCTATAAATCATAATGGGCTCTGCCGTTTGCTGTGGCTCACTGCACTGTAATATGACTACAAATTGATTAGTTTGTTCCATCATCACACTTGGTTTCTTTTTATCACTGACGTACAGTTATGAGGACAAATATTTTGTAATCCCTATGCAGGAACTCAGAGTGAATGTCTAATTTTCCTGCAGTGGAAATCAGTAAAATTTAAAGTACACTTCAAGCGTCAAGGTGAATTATTAAATTTAATACCCGAGTGGGCATGCAGACCTGGCTTCAGGTCATCTGTAGAAGGTCTTTAAAACTCTAGACTTCCCAAAAATGAATTTAGTCTATCTACTAAAGATACTGCTAATTACTCTGTGAAGACACCGTAAAGGTGACTTTAGTATGATGACTTTAGTATGAGGCTTACAATGAGTCCAGGAGAGTTGTGGTGTATTAACATTTTTAGGGCTCCTGAAGACATCCCCATCCCCAAAGGCCTCTACTTTGTAGTCGTCCAACGTCCCTAGCTGTGCCTACTGGGGCAGTGCAAGATTTTAGCTCTTTATAAATCACATATGTTGAAATGAGACACTGTAGTTAGCTATACTGTATCATACTACTTAATTAAAGTGCGCTAAATCGCAAGAAGGAACTCTGAATTCTTTTCTTGTACATGATAAGATCTTAAACCTGCTATAAAATAACTGCTATCTAATAGGTAATGCCAGGCCAGACACATAAGACAAGATGCAAGATTAGAACACAATGGCACAGGCAACGTTGGGCAGTGGTGGGTGGATGGCTGTTTGGGCAGCTGAAATATGTCACTACACTGAGTCTAAAATAGGTTCTAGTACATACATTATATTAGTGCTGAGGAAATTAGCATGTTAATACTTGCAATAAATGGGGATTGTAAAAAAAAACATTAACGCTATTAATGCAGCGTCGATTTTTTCTTTTCCCGAGGCTTCCTTGTTGTGGTTGTAACAGTGATAATCACTTTAATCTGTTCTTCTGTGGGCCAATCCCCATTCAGCCAGGCTTTGGCATGTCTGGCATGTTCATTTAAGGCTTTTAAGGTTTTAACATTTTTAACACTTTCTAACATGTTGACTTTTTAGGGCACTGAAATTCAACTGAAGTAGTATTTCTGTAAAAATTTATAACTATGTGTCACAAGTTATAGTTCTCTCAATAACATATGTTACACACCTATAGAATGGAAAGAAAGGACATGCACTTCTACACTAGATAGGACACAGGATATTTATTAGATATTTTTATGAGGCTTTTGTAACAACAGGCAACACTGTTGCTGAGCATTTTCTAATTGTTTGCGTGTGCGTGCACTATATTTGGGAAAGAGCAAGAATGCATATTTCATAGTTTTCAGTTCTACATGGAATAAGTGTACACTAAATGATTTAAAAGAGTACATGGAAAATGAAAGCCTAACGGCATAATGAAAAACAAATGATTTTTCACTTTTAACAGACTTGTACTTATGTGTGAAAGACAAAAACCTTGGGTGTGATACAGTACAATGTGATCAGAAACTGGTTTGATGTGCATCAATACCATACAATCAGGACCTTTATGATAAGATCAAAATAATGACTACCCTCCCAAATGGATATAAATATCACTATTTTAGCCTTTCTGAGATAGCAGACCAGCTGAGGATATACAGTATGATAAATGAAGGTTTTTCCATTCTAAACTCAAGTAAAGTTTTGATAAATTGCCCTTCAGAATTTTCTTCTTTGTGCTATGATTGTTTAAAGCAGACACGGCGGAAATGCTGCATCTATTATTTAACAGATTATGTTTACAGCAGACAGCCTTATATAGAGTGACTTACATTTTATCTCATTGTAGTAGTTGAGCAGTTGAGGGTTAAGGACCCTGCTCAAGGGCCAAAGAGTGGCAGCTTGGTGGTGCTGGGGTTTAAGCCTGGGATCTTCCAATCAGTCGTCCAGCGTGATAACCACTGAGCTACCCTGCCCCGTGACAGATTTCAGAAGGATTTAAAATTATTTTAATTTTGATATTGGTAAAGCATTTTTATTTATTATTTGTTTTCATTTTGCATCTTATGAGTAATAAAAGTTACAATCCTTACAGTGTCTAAATACAAACCCGATTCCAAAAAAGTTGGGACACTGTACAAATTGTGAATAAAAACAGAATGCAATGAAGTGGAAG
>JAQMYJ010000004.1:12525735-12537908 GCA_030014305.1 Clarias laeviceps
GAGCCGTGAAAGTGAGGCCGAAAATGAGCTTCCCCTATTTGACAGACCAGTAGCCGCCACTGATATATATATATATATATATATATATATATATATATATAGTAGAGGCCAAAAGTTTGAACACACCTTCACTCATTCAATGTGTTTTATATATATATATATATATATATATATATATATATATACTGTATATATTTAAGGTATATATTTAAGCTAGCAGGTTGAGGACTAGGGAAAATATTGACCGTCTTATCAACAACAATCTGGCTACTTATTTAGCTAATACAAAGGACAGACAATCTGATCAGCATTCAAAGAAAAAAGTTGTATATTACTTTGAAAGGTGTAAAATGTGATGTTTGAGTGAGACTTCACTCTAGTTTATCTTCTTCTCTAGAAAATGATAAGACAGAACAGAGCCTTATCATTTGCTAGGACACAGATCAGAATGCACCTCTCTCTTTGTGTTTTGACACATAACTAAATTTGTTTAAATATTTCCTGCCACTGAGTCCAGTTGCTTAGTCAGTTTACCTTCAGGCAGCATGACAAGAATGCAAAATAATTTCCCCTGCCCTTCTCCCAGACATTTTAATCTTGGCTCACAGCCAAAAAGTAATTGCTTTACCTTTCCGTGGAGGAGCATTGACTCGATATTGAAATAATATTGAGATAACAGTCATGTAATGCTATGCCAAGGTCATGACTCTTTTCCTCCTGTCCCCTCCGCAAGGCTCAGGGTAAATATATTTATGAAAATATATTGAAAGGACATAAATTTGAAAGGACATATTGAAAGGACAAAATTAAAGGTAAATAGAGGATATAAGGACATAAGAAAATAAACCTGTGCAATTGAAAGCCAACATTTTAGTGAATGACAATAAGAATTACTTAAGGTCTGCTGCAATAAGGTCTCAAAATTTAAATCGGACTTTTCTCAGCTTGAATAAGCCAACTAGTCTTGTCCAAATATTAATAATAAACAACATCTTTCATTACCAGCTTGAGCTAAAAGTCTACCCTCAATCAGTAATTCGAAACTGATATTGCTATTTTGGAGTGAATACATAATGTATTATGGCCTCTGAGTTATACATAATGTATTATCTCCTGGCCAAAAGTGCCAAAAAGTGCATCTGCATATTAGTAATCAAAAAACATGTCAACTGCTGAAAGTCAAGTACAGTGGAACCTCGGATTGCGAGTACCGTGGTTTGCGAGTGTTTCGCAAGAGCAAAGATTTTTAATAAATTTTGACTTGGAAAACGAGCAAGTCTTGGTTTACGAGTACCGAGTATCATGTATCACGCATGCACTTCTTGTTTTGATGCCGATCACAACTGAGCCAATGTTTTTTCTCTCTCTTGCGCTGAGATAATTTTTTATTGTGGGTAATCGTCTGCTCTGTCGCGATTCTTTTCAAAGGTAAAATGCAGGTTCATTTGTTTCTTTGTTTTACTTTACAGCAGTGATTCCGTTAGTATGTGCTCACGCGAGTGTCATTAGTGATGTTCCTTGCTAATTTTTCAGACAAAACAGTCTTTCTGTTAATGTGTGTGTGTGTGTGTGTGTGTGTGTGTGTGTGTGCTTGTGTGAAATTCAAATAAGAGAGGAGAAAGGTTTACTGTGTAAGATAAGAAGGGGGAGACGGGAGGAGCTGATTCCTCCTCTTACTTCACACACATACACAAACACACACACACATGCCTGCGCGCATAAACGGAAACATTTACTGTATCTGTCGGTATTTATTTTTATTTTTTTAAAGGTAAAGTGCAGGTTAATTTGTTTTATTTTTACTTAATATTTTGTGTTAATTATTTTTATGTATATATTTTTTGTGGCTGTGGAACGAATAATTTGAGTTTCCATTGTTTCCTATGGGAAAATTTCCGGAACTTCCGGAACGAATTATGTTCGTAATCCAAGGTTCCACTTTACGGGTAGTCAAACATGCTCTTGGACATCCACGAGCATACATCAGCCATAACATTAACACCACAAAACATTAACACATTAACACTGATTATGAATTATATACCAGCAAATTAGTGACCAGGATCACAGGCACCTAAGGCTTATTTATGCTCGTGGGAAAAAAGTCTAGCTCGATATCAGAAAAGCCAATACAGCACAAATGGCTGAAAAACGTCACTTGTAGCCACAATATAAATGTATGAAACCCAGTGCAACATAGCCTGCCATGCTTGGGGCCCAGCAGGTAATAAGCCCAAGGCTGACCCAGCCTCTTAATTCCCCAGATCCCAATCAGAACAAGCACCCATGAGATACACTGGACACCACACAACTTACAGCACCACAGGATCCACTGCCAGGGTCTTGGTGCCAGTCACAACAGCACAATCCAGAGGTCTTATGAAATCATGCCCTAAGAGGCCAGAGCCACCTAAGTGGCACAAGGGGAAAGGGGAACCAACACAAAACTAAGTTTTGTATGTTTTGCGTTCTAATGTTATGGCTGATCAGTGTATACTGCCATGTTCCATTTGTTTCCAGTGTAAGGTACATCATACATGCCCATCAGAGCAACCTCTACCTATGCCTCCAGTCTCACATAGCACTCATGAACCTCTATAAAGTGTCCCCCATAAAGTCCCAAAGATAAACTATAATAATGGTCATAGGACATCAAAACTCTAAATCTGTTCATCTCATTCCAGTAAAAGCAGGAAATCCACAGCTTTTGAAACTGCTGAGCTCCTTTTACACCCAGATATTTCATTATTATAGCATACCAGAAGACAGTCAGTGGCCGAGTCACATGGTTCAGCTCAGCTTCGTGGAAACGCTGAGGGTCACAGTGAACTTCTCAGTAAGAGCACTGTAATATGAAATGAGCAATTCAAAAAGCATTAGAAAAAGTCCCAGGATGTGCCGAGGATGCTTAACCAAAGTAGGACAATTAATTAACAATTAATTAGTTAGTTTTACAGGTATTAGGTATTGTGAAAAAATATGAAACAGGACCTTGATGAGAAGAGAGGAAAGCAAAAACCTTTCCTGTCTTTGGTAATGCCTTTTGCACCACATTATTAAGCTGTTGAAGTAAAAGCTATTATATACTAGAGGTTTATTGGGCTCCAGGGTTGACAATAGAAACCAGGAGAAATTACAGGGTTATTCCCAGGAGAATTATCAGAGTTTACTATCAGAGAATTGCTGAGAATTGAGAACCAGCACATAGCAAGGTTGCATCAAGACTGAACCTTAAGTGAATGGTCCCTGGCATAGGTGTAACCGATTGCTACTATTTATAAGATAGTGCTCTCTGGCTTCCCCTGGCACCAGAACCTTTTTTAGCAATGTTTCTCATGTCATCATTATAAAGATGATCCAAGGCTAAAGTAGCTATCCATTAATGCCATGATGGCTACAGTAGCTATCCACTATGATAATATGAAGATCTTTTTTGACACCGGCTGCATTAAAATGGAACTGAAAGTGGCTCTATTGCCGGCCTTGATAGCATTCTTGGGAACCATGGTGCTATGTCTTCACTAAATTTTGCACAAAATGGCAAAAAAAAAAAAACACAAAAAAATATGTAAACTTGCTTTGCTTGGCTTCCCACTGACACAAACAGGTTTTGAAGAGCTCCCGGATGTGTGCACAACATAGACAGCATTCGTTTCATGCAGACCATGTGCCATGTACAGAGCAGTTGCTGGGCCTCAAATAAATACACTCTCACTCATCTTCTATACCGCTTTATCCTGTATTCAGGGTCGTGGGGGGCCTGGAGCCTATCCCAGGAGACTTAGGTTAAAAAGGCAGGGTATACCCTGGACAGGGTGCCAATCCATCGCAGGGCACACACACTCATTACAGGCAGTTTGGAAATGCCAATAGCCTAATCAGCATGTCTTTGGACTGTGGGAGGAAATCCAAGTACCGGAAAACCCACCAAGCACAGGGAGAACATGCACAGAGACAGGAATCGGACCTGGCCAGGAATCGAACCCGGACCCTGGAGGTGCAAGGCGGCAGTGCTAACCACTACACCACTGTGCAGCCTTCAAATAAATGCATACTCAATATATTTAAAAGATATTGTAAAACGTGTACGTACATTGCTGCATTTTAACATCTACAATTCATTGTTAACTCCTATAACTATTACAGGGAGACCTTATCAGACGTTCATTGTAGTAATGAAGTGCTACAAAAAAGGACCCCATTTTGGCTCTAAGACTCTTCATCCCAGTTTTATCTGATTCTTCTGGAATGTATCAAACCCAAAAATTGACGTCAATCTAATAAAATACTGAATTATTTAATTTGAATACAAAAACAGGTATGCATATTTTGAACACCACACAAATACAGATACTGGGTTTACATTATACCCCTAATAAGTATGTATGAGGACACAGTTCACTGTGACCGAACATAAGCCAAGGACTCAATCTTTCAGTAAATTGATTAGTGCCTTTAAAAGTGACAAAGTACATAATAGCAAGGATCATTTAACCAATGCATTGCTCCAAAGCAATTTCACTTCTCTGCAGTTAGAAATCTCTCTCATTGTGATGTGAAATTAATTGTGCGCATCAAAAACAAACAAACAGTAATCTGTTTTTAATTGAAAGTGGGTGTCCAAGGCCAAATGGGCAAGAGTTGTTCAGAATGAATCGCTTACTCTGTTGACTGAACTCTAGTTTGTCTTTTCCTTCTTGGCGCAGTTAATTTCATCTGGTATGAACAGAGTATTACACTCGGGTATGGACCAAAACATCCAAGAAGACGTGGTCTCGATCGGAGTCATCTCTTGAACTCTGGTGTCCTCTTGTTGAGACAGCATACCGAACCAAAATAGGACCAATGTACATACCTTATGGACCTTCTGAAATATCTTTGGCTGATGAGCATCACAGATCAAGAGGATTAATGCACGCTGCCTCCTGTATTGTCTTGATATGCACCTTTGGTAGACATGCTTCATTTTCAAACTGTATGGTTGGCCTAAAGTTTTAAATCCAAGCAATGTACATAACATTCGCCAGGGCTAAGACCAACCCGCATTGGTTAACCTCCATCGTAAAATTGTCTCTCCCATGTCACAGACATGCAGTAGTCCACAGGATCTTCTTCCTGTATTTACTTTATTTGTTCCTGCGGCAGAAACATCTGACCATTAAGCTGAGAGGATGTTCTCATGAGGTTTGAAGTGATACATTTTGGTATGCTTGGATTTTGACTCGAAAGGTTGTGTTTATTTTGCACAAACAAAGCAGGAAACCACAGAATTTTAACACGAAACAGGCAGGGGTTGATCGAGTGGCAAACCACGTAGAACAGGACAAGCAGAATTCGGAAACCAGAATAACGAAAACAAGTCAAACACTTGAAGGCATTCACAGAAAGTAAGACTTGGTAATGGGCAGATAAATTCCTGTGGTGTGTAGACTTCACAATGTCTCTCAATCGCAGAGTCCTAATTTATGCACCTGGGTAATTGGGTGCAGGTGTTTAGAAATCAGTGATCTGGAACATTACTGTTGGAAAGTGTAGTTGTCTCCACCATGCTTGTATGCTGAGACAACCCTGCTGGTTCTGCCATCCTATCTGGCCTGACAACTCAAGTGTTCAGACCAGAGCAACTGAACATGTTTTTGAAGGTGTGAAATCACCAAATGGACTCAAAACAACCATGACTACAAGCTCAATGAAAAAAAGGAGAGATAGAAGTTAATCACATGTCACTCATCAGCACACATTTATAGTACCATGGAACCTGCGGTTCATTTGTATTGATAAGCATTGTCTCTCATCTATCTGCTTTTTTCTTTAATAGCTCTGCTCTGCCCTGATGATTTCCAGTGTCAGATTTGTAAACTAATCTAATTTAGGTTTAGCTATGGATTTCACCAATGCAGCCTCTTGATATTCTGGTTTTGTTGCTACATACAGTATCTATTAAGACTTTCCTACAGGGAAGCCTGAGAAAGAGAGCTTTCTTTAGACATTCCTCAGGTAGAGAAATGGTAGATTAGGAGTTTATTGAAAATGTTCTTAGAGTAATAAATGGCTTTAGCCACAGTATCCATATTATTTTTCTCTATTTTCTGTACTATCTGTTCAATCCCTGAGGAAGACTACACATGGGACTTAGTGCTGAGATGACTGATGATGCCATACAGTAAAGCTATCTGTCTTCTGACCATGATCAATAAGAGCAATAACTGCTTACACCCCCATTTACTTTGCTGCTGTATGAATGCAATTGTGTGTGTGTGTGGGTGTGTGTTCTGGAGTGAAAGTGGAAGACAAAAGTATGGGTCCTCTGGCCTTTATTTACCATCCCGTAGGAGTGTGAGGTTCATTGCTGTAGCATGAAATTTTGCTTTTTGGATAGTTTGTTGTCATTTATATTTTATATACAGAATGTTCTTTTAAAAAGATTTCTGAGTTTCTTGGGAAACTCTTAAAGTTTGAATGTAGAAACATCACCAAGGTTTTCCCTTCCCATAACCAGCTGTACCTTCTCAGCCAACACATATATTATGCTTTGATTTCAAAAGAAAAAAGTTAGAGTTCAAATAACAGAGATGACTTGAATAACCGTGCTGTAAATGTCTAATGCTTTTTTGTGTGTAACTGTCTAAAAACGATGTTTAAAAAACACAAACTGTAAATTTCATAGTATTTTTCTTGCCCTCAGTAAAGCCACTACCTCTGTCTCCACTGGAGCCTCAATCCTCTACGCTGGCCCTGGAACTGCGGGTAAGGGAGGTGGAAGAGGAAAACCGAGCACTCAGGAAAGAGCTGAGTCATCCACCCAGGAGCCCCACCCACGGCAACCAGTATGGCAGTAGACGCCATGGCAACCAGTCCCATGTTGGCAGAGGTGGTTCGAGGCATGCTGACGCTCAGAGAGGCATCTTACCAGGAAACAGCTCTGACTGTGTGTCTCAGCCTGTGGTGGACAAGTGCGAGGTAATCTTCCTTTTAGTCCAAAAAAGTACTGACAACATATGTGCTATGTAGAGTAGGTCTCTCACAAATAAAAAACCAAAGGTGAGGGCGATGGTGGTAATGGAACTCCCTGAGATGACAGGAAGAAACCTTGAGAGGAACCAGACTCAACAGGAAACCCATCCTTATTTGGGTGATATCAGATAGTACAGTACGACCATAAATCAGTCCTTGGTTCTACAGTATCTGTGTTCTATAAGGCTGAAAATGCAGTATAGCAGGGAAAGGTGCTTAAGTTAATATACAGTAAAGTCCACTTTCTGCGTTGGAGACTCAGGTACATGGAAATTTCAGTTCTAAAATATAGAGCTACTGCATTCACAAGCCATTACAGAAGAACTGTCTGCATCAGCCGAGCCCAAATCCATGTTCATGGTCATGAAGTAGAATTGTCCTCAGTCACCACATGCATCCCAAGCTGGACATACGGGGCCGTCCCCAGCAGCAGGAAGGCATCAATGCAATGAGAATTCCAACTAGAAGTGGGGCACCACGATGTATCAGACAGATCCAGCGGGCAGGAGGGGGTACGATCACTGCCAACTCCGGAGTGCCATGTATAGCTTGACAGAAGGAGAGAGAGAGAGAGAACAATTTGGTATGCTAACAGTCACATAATGTATAAGGTGAATGTAAAGCAGGGACTCCAGCAGGACTAACTATGACATCGTAAAAGGGAGAGCCAGAAGGAATCACACATGAGGGCTCGCTGGGAAATAAAGCAACATGTCACTTTAACTGTTTTCAGCGAGAGTGGGGGAAGACAACATCCAAACATACAGATTATAACATATTTACCTATACTTTACAGTACTGTATGTGAAATAGTGTCAAAGAGGGATTTGACCTTACACATTATTATTATAATATAAATTATTTTAATTATATGTAACTGTAATTTTATCACCATGTAATAAAATTTCATGACATGTTAACTATTTACTAATATACTGATATATGCTTTATGAGTGTTTAAGAAGAGTTCAAGTGGAGGATTTAAACAAAAAATCTTATTGTGGTTTAGATAGTCATCAGTGTTCCCTTAGTGAAGCTTTGCAGAAACAAATTGGTGCTTAGTGTTGAGAGATCTCCTATAATGCAGTGCTGCTTTAGAGATACAATTTTACTTATGCAATCATGAAACCATCATTATCTTCTTCATTTTTGTAATGATTCTTATTCTTGCTCTTTCTAGACAATTCATATGGCCATAGTGTGTGCTGGGTATAATGCCAGTAGAGATGTGGTGACACTGGTGAAATCTGTCCTGTTCCACAGGTAAGGATTGCATCATGCTTAGAAACATTATATAAGAGTAACCTTTGGCTTATTTTTAGCCAAAACCAAAGGTGTTGTCATGCCTTCAGCTTTTTCTGTCATGTCAGCAAGTTTTCATTTCCAGCATACTCCCCCACACACACACACACAAACACATGCACACACACACACACAGACATACATGCACGCTCACTTGCACGCACACACATACAGTCTCTTTCTCCTGCTCTTTCTCTCACTCTCTGCGTCTCTCTGTGCCGGCCTTGTTGTTGTCCTTTGCTTACAAATCTGAATATGCTTCTCTCATGACGGCAGACTGTTGCCTGGCAACGTAACCTTCATGAACTTCAGCTCTCATCCAATTTCTCCTCCTCTTCTCCCAAACAAAGTCCCACAGTGTAAAGAAGGAGAAACATAGAGAAAGAAAAAAATATACAGAGACATACATACTAGATACACAGTTTTAAGGAACAAAACAGGCAACAGTAGAGTGGTGTTGTAGGTAAACAGTTTAGGGGTTTGAAATTGAAAATGCTCTTTCTGTGGAATTTACTGGATGCTGGGCATTATCATTTCAAACGACATTGTGATTATGTGGTAATGTTGCTTAATAAGCCATATCAGATGCCAAGCTTACAAGATTACGACTGCACATATACCATTTAGTTTTCAACAGAAATCTGCTGGTACAGCATAGCATCTTCTGTTTTCCCATTGCCCTTTTTTTTCATAAGCTAGTACTTATGAAATCACCTCATCCTGCAGTCTTGTGGTCCCTATCTGTGCAACATGTCATTTATATTCACTCTGTCTTCCATTCACAGACAATTAAACATAAGATTAAAGAGAATCGATTGAGAACGAATGCTAACATAAAACCTAATGCTAACATAAAACCTAATGCTAACATAAAACCAACATCAATCATTTGGGTTACTAATTATACTGCACCATATATAATGACATAACTAATAAGGTTTCTGTAATGTTAAATCTCACTCATTTTTAGTAAACACTTTATCCTGGTCAGGTTTGCAGAGAGCCTGTTCCAGGACCACTGGGCACAATTCAGGGATACAGGATGGATGAGACAACTCCATGACAGACCACCATGCACACACTCCAGTGTTTTGTGACTGGAAACCAGAGAACCTTGTGGAAATCTGTGGATAATAGATAAAAAAATCCACAGAGACAGTTATGCTCAGAATCAAACTCAAACTCAGAGCAGTAATGTCACCATTAAAATACTGTAATTTTATAATAATAAACAGTATAATCTATTTATCCATTCATCCATACATATACTATGCTCTGTAATCCAACTCAGGACCATGGAGGCCAATGGTGACCATTGTATTTATTTGCATTTTACCACTATGGTAAGACCTATGGTCAACATTTACACACTACGGGCAATTTGGGAATGCTAATTAGCCTAATCTGCATGTTTTTGGACTGTGGAAGGACTCTGGAGTACCCAGAGAACTTTTAAACAGTACTTTAAAAAAATAATTAGTTACTGTGAAAAGTACTTTTACTGTATATAATAATAATAATAATAATTATTATTATTATTATTTTAATTAACATTGATATTGATTACCACAGAATTATGAACATTGCAACATCAAATACACTAACTGCCCAAAAAATAAATCACTACTTCAGGAGAGTCAAATTATTGACCTGCATCAAGCAAAGAAAACAACTAAGGAGATTTTTAATTAGTGGAATTGAAAAAGAACAAGTAGCTTTAATGTGAGTATTGTTATACTATATATATATTAATATCCATAAAATAAGACTACTGTATAAATATATCTACTGTATTAATTTGTGTTCAGTGATAGGACATTTGCAGATTACTTGACCTCTTCTTCCAGGTGCTTGAGTCCTCTAGTGTATGACAGTCCAATGATAAAACTAGCCTCCAGTGTTTTCTACATTATAATGTAAAGCACTGAAGGAATCTCCAGGATGTGTTAGTAATATATGCTTGCAAAAATTTAAAAATTAGTTCCCATTTAATAGCTTTTTACTTTATCTAAGGCTTTTTGACTGGTGCCCAAAAAAGTTGGCATTCGATTGACCTATGCTGTATTGTCCTCAATGTCTTCTGTATTAATGGGGGTTCTTAATAAGAGAGGAAAGTACTAAAGCAATTTTGGGAGAATAAAACTTTATGTAGTTTCTTAATTTTTAGCACATTAAGCATTTCTGTTAAATTTAGTGGAACACCAGATTAGAATCTTACTTGCTAGCAGAGATCATGCTCTTCCAAGGTCTAATGTTGCCTCTGACAACAAAATTTCGGTTAACTTTCATTTAAAAATGTTGGCTTTCATTTCAAGGCAGCACAGTGGCTTAGTGTCACCTCTGTCACCTTGCACCTTCAGGGTCCATGTTTGATTCCCTTCTCGGGTCTGTGTGCATGGAGTTGGCATGTTCTCTCTGTGCTTGGTGGGTTTCCTTCATTTGGAAAAAAAAATCCATTATGGAAGTTTGTGGAAATGGTTTTGCAAAAGTATTGCAAGCTAGTAAAGAATATTTTGTCTCAGTCAAAAAGCACAAATGCCAAAATATCATGTCAAAATTGGTTTCTTCATAGCAGTGTGATTTTTTAAATATTTTGCATTTCACGTCTCTCAGTTCTGCCAAAATTGGTAAATCAGCCTGCAGTTTTATTTCTGACAATGTAAATACACAATTTGGTAGGTATTTGATTGCATTTGTATCTTCTGTACCAGTTTAATTTTCTCTTTGGTACCACTTCAGTAGTTGGCAACATTGCCCTGTTTCAGTACTCCATTTAGCTTATTCACAGAAGCTGCAGTTTTGCCCAGTCAGTAGTTTCACTCCACTAATCAAGTGACAGAACTAAATGTGATTGCCTCTTTTTTTATGTGTCATTTTTTTTTCTACGAAATGTGCACAGTTACGTGTAAGCTGTAACCTTCTAAAAGACAGATATGTGCAGTAGCTTGTATGGACAATTTTTTTGTTCCTGATGAACATAATTTGTCAGATTGAGCATTGTTTTTGCCTCCTCAGCGAGTTCAGCTCAGTGGCTTGCATCCCAACTCAGACAGACAAAGGTTGTACATTAGACATTTTGTATAAAACTATTAATAGTCTAGGGAACTCACATCCAGGAATTGCTTTTATTGTTGTTTGTGAAAGGTTCTGCCTAAATACATTACTTTTCCAACTTGACCTGAGCAGATACTGCATCACAGCAACACTGCACTCCTGCTTTCTGGTTTCAGGACCGCTGATCACACTTTCATCCTTGTTTTGCCTGTGCACAAACAAAAGCTCTAAGAGGATAAAAAGGTTCTTAGCACAATATATCAATGAAGTGATGAGGCTATTTTTACACTTCAGGGCTGTTTCCAGGCTGAAGATTTCACGAATTTCCAGCATGCAGCAGACATTAATGAATACACAAACTCTGGCACCAGTTACATCAGTATGTGCACTGAAAACATGCATCAAACAACAAATATCCTGGGTTAAAAGCCAGGTACAAACTCCAGAGAACCATCACGACTATAAAGAAATACTATATAGCATTAAGGTTGTGCTTAACTATCAAGGATCAAACCTCAAGTGGAATGGTTTGTGCTCTACCACAGACTACAAATGTGGAAGTATCTACCTCATTATCTAATAAACTTTAATCTTTGCTTCTCGGTCTATTACAACATCTTCCCTGCAGGGAAACTATCTGTGGACTCTGTGGAATCTGTGGCTGATGTGATCAGGACGTTTAACCTACAGTATATCCTGATGTCCCTAAATTTTGCAAAGCATATGCCTGTCACGATACTAACCGGGATGATCAGAAGATTCGGCACACTAGCGGTTAGCCCTTTGTAGCGTGGATGGTAAAC
>JAQMYJ010000004.1:12550025-12569353 GCA_030014305.1 Clarias laeviceps
AGAACTTGGATATACCTTTCAGCATTGATGGTGCCTTTCCAGATGTGTAAGCTGCCCAAGCCACACGCACTCATGCAACCCTGTACCATCAGAGATGCAGGTTTCTGAACTGAGCGCTGACAACAACTTGGGTTGTCCTTGTCCTGTTTAGTTTGGATGAAATGAGCCTTGGTCCAGAGAAAACACCTGCGCTTCTCGATCATGTTTAGATATGACTTCTTTTTTGACCTACAGTATAGAGTTTTAGCTGGCAACGGCGAATGGCACGGTGGATTGTGTTCACTGACAATGTTTTCTGGAAGTATTCCTAAGCCCATGTTGTGATTTCCATTACATGTAGCATTCCTGTATGTGACGCAGTGCCGTCTAAGGGCCTGAAGATCACGGGCATCCAGTATGGTCTTCCCACCTTGACCCTTATGCACAGAGATTGTTCCAGATTCTCTGAATCTTTGGATGATATTATGCACTGTAGATGAAAAACCTCTTCTCATCTTGACTTCTGAGAGACACTGCCACTCTGAGAGGCTCTTTTTATACCCAAACATTGACCTAATAAGTTGCAAATTGGTCCTCCAGCTGATTCTTATATGTACATTTAACTTTTCCGGCCTCTTATTGCTACCTGTCCCAACGTTTTTGGAATGTGTAGCTCTCATGAAATCCAAAATGCGCCAAAATGTCTCACTTTCAATATTTGATATGTTATCTATATTCTATTCTGATTGAAATATTCTTAGAAAACTTCCACTTCATTGCATTCTGTTTTTATTCACAATTTGTACAGTGTCCCAACTTTTTTGGAATCAGGTTTGTGTATAGAGATAGATAGATAGATAGATAGATAGATAGATAGATAGATAGATAGATAGCTATAACATTTAGTGGATTACTAAAAAAATTATCACTATCTCGATGTCCAGGTGATCCACTGGAACTCTCCAAAGAAACTGCGGGTGAAGAACAAGCATGTGGAGTTTTTCAGGAACCTTTATCTGACCTTCCTGGAGTATGATGGCAACCTGCTGAGGAGGGAGCTCTTTGGTTGTCCAAGTGAAACTGACCACAATAGTGAGAATGTAGGTACATCCAGTATAAAACTGTTGAATAAAAATTGCTAGAAAGTTAATGATACACACTTTAAAAAGGCACAGCAGGAAAACAGGATGTGAACTGACATTTTGGCCTGCAATGATATTTTGGCCTGTAACAAGCAAAAAAAAAAAAAAAACAGCTAAGGAGATTTGAAATGGACAGAACTGGGTTAGGCGGCACAGTGGCTTAGTGGTTAGCACTATCGGCTTACACCTACAGGGTCTGGGTTCAATTCCTGCCTCCGGTATGTGTGCATAGAGGTTGCATGATCTCCCCATGCTTGGTGGGTTGATGGGGTATTCCGGTCATAATAGACTAATTGGGGTTCCCAAATTGCCTGTACTATATGAATGAACATGTGTGTTTTAACTGCGATGGATTGGCACCCTGTCCAGAGTGTACCCCGTCTCATGCCCTAGGTCTCCTGTGATAGGCTCCAGACACCCCGTGACCCTGTATACAGGATGAAGCACTATAGATGATGAGTGAGTGAGAATTGGGTTAACACTTTTTTAAAAAAAAGGATAGCACTACCTTATGGCAGAAAAAATTTAATAACGCAGATCACTAAAATTCTTGGTGAATTTGCATCCTAAAAGTGACAGTACCCACTACCTGATCAAAATTGGGTAGAGAAGTGTAATATTTTGTTTGATAGTCTTTAGTTTAGATTATGGCAAGCAATTTACTGGCAAAATCATGTTTGAAAATAATTCCTCAAGCTTACAGAACTACTCTTGTACAATTTTAGTCCTGGAATATGGCAGTGCCATCCAAAAAAAATCATTGATGGGATAATCTGGTCTTTCAGTACATTCAGGTATTCCTTCAACTAAAAAAATGGTTGGATGAAATCAACCATTCAAGACTTAATGAAAAAACTCTAGGAAACAAGAAGCATCAAGTGATACCTTGAATCAGTTCATCTAACAATTGTTGGAACAGCATAAACATCGAAAGTGTTGAAGAACTCATTCTGAGCCAAGAAGATAATCCTGGAACAAGCAAAAGTATGCAAGAAGGTCGACTTGAATAAAGCCTTCATCTGTTCAGTGAATAATAAAGGTTGACCTGAAATTGAAGGTGTAAAACCAGGTTTTTGTCGCCTTGCCAGCAAAGCAGAAACTCCATGAATAGTACACAAAGCTGTTGAGGCTATCCTGTAGTTACAAGACTGTGCAGAAAAACTGGTTTTCTTAGGAATCATAGGCAGAGACAGAGTTCATACTATGATAAGGAAAAAGAAAAACATCAAACCTGTGTGAAGAAGCACTTTTTGCAATTGGTCATTTTCACTTGGCGCCTCATCTACATCCCATGTGGTAATAAAATCAATATCAAGCATTACAGAGACAATGTGTTGACTTCCAATGTGTTGGCTGACATCAAGAAGAAGTGCCAAGCTTTTGTCCTTCAGCAAGATGGAGACTGTGGCCTTTCAGAAGAAAAACTGCGCTGCCTACCCAAAGTACTGTAGCCCCATATTTCAACCCGGATGATTATTTTGTTGGTCTACTGTATTTTGGAACACCAAAAAAATTAAGGTGAATAAAACAACAACGCAACACTAAAAACCTGAAAGAGATTTTGTGCTTTCTTTTAAAAAAAAGGCCACTTTAAAATTGCACAAACAGCTGCATGCTATAGTGAATAAAAATTTGTTTGGAAACAAACAATTGTTTAGAAATGGCCCTAAAAGACATTGCTTGACTTTCCTGTAAATTTACTATCATATTTCTCAGATCTGAACTGAGCTCCTTGGATGTTTCCATTGTACTGTGTGTTAGTCAATCCATTAAGTGCTATCATATACACCATTTTATGTTGGTACTGCAATATCAAAAGACCAGTTACAAAAATATATATTGCAATCCCAATACTGCCATGAAATCCTTGTTCATTTTGAGTGTACCTGTACAGTACAGTATGTAAACTCCTGACTGCAAGTGTAGATTGATTAAATAATTAATGGTTAATTGATTAATTAGTTGAGCAAATGATTAGTTAGTTGAACTATATGAAGTACTTTAAGTATAGGAGATCCTAATGGGGTCTTTTACAATATTTATATACACTTCTAGGCCAAAAAAGTCACACACTCTTAGATTTCATTCAATCACCTTAAGCTTTTGAGCACAGCACACAACATGGTGACCAGTTCATGTGATATGTGAAAATGATTCCTTATGGCCCCAGAACCACGCTTTCAAAATTTGAATCCTGGAATATGCCTGTACTATCTGGAAAGAAAAACTCCATAGATGTGATAATCTGTGCATTCAGTGCATTCAGGTCATCAGCTGACTTGCTTCGCTTTATGCACTTCCCTCCCTACCCTGATGAAGCTGTCACACTGAACCACAATAGGGCCAGTCTGAACTCATCAGTCCACATGACATTTTTCCATTGCTCCAAAGTCCAATCTTTATGATATTTAAGTCTTTTTCTCATTAATCTCATTAGCAAGTGGTTTTCCTGTGGCCACATACTGTAGCTGTTTAGTCACAATCCTGTGACACGTGTGTGTATGGAAATGCTCATACTTTCACTATTAAGGGAGTGTTTTTTCATGGTTGATTTTTTTACCATGCAACATCATCAAGTGTTTATGTGATCTCTATTCATAATTTTTTCAATTACATTTCTTCCACAAAGTTAATGGTTCAACACTATCCCTACTATAATACAGTACATCCCTACACTATAATGTGTTGAAGGGTTCTTACCTGAGTTCTACAGTAGACATTTAAAATTTCCTGTTTTTCTTGTTTGTTTGTTTTTTTAGCCTAATAATTTAACCTACCTGAATAATTTTACCTTTCTGACTTTTGTTTTGGCCATGCAGTATATATATTAATGCTGTCTTTTTAATGTATTTATGGTGTTTCAGCTCCAGAAGACACTACTGGAGCTAGATGAGGATGACCCATGTTACGAATTTCGGAGAGAGCGTTTCACTGTTCATCGTACACACCTCTATTTTCTGCACTATGAGTATGAGCCCAGTGCAGACAAGACTGATGTTACGCTTGTGGCACAGCTCTCAATGGACAGGTAGAGTGTGAGCAGGCTATTCATATTTTGGTCATCTGAAGTGTTTTTATTTTGTGATCTGACATTTCTCTTTGAATTATTAATTAACTTGGCAAATATAATGCACTTTTGAAAAAAAATTAGCTTAGAATCTGAACCTTTATTTATGTGTTTTTTACTGTAGGGCTGTAGCTATCGAATATTTTAGTAAAGTATTCTACCAAAAATTTAAACGATTAATCGGGTAATCGGATAGAATGTACTTTTGCTTTTGCTTTTAATTAAACAGCAATATAAAATATATAAGAGAAACAAAGATTAATTGGTTTTCTTTTTAGAAAAATCAACTTTATTTTTTAAATGCGTACAGCATTTTATCAAAAATAAACATTGTCATTATTCACAATATTTATTAAGTGCATTACAGTGTCATACATTCTTATTTTAAAGCCTTTTCTCAGATGCAAAAACTAAATAAAAAAAAGTATTTCAAATGACTTTAAGTATCAAAACAACAGGTTTGACATTAAAATAAATAATGTTCAATAAAAGATGTGCAACTAAACTTTCAGAACTACAAGTTTCAAAATCTACAGCTCAGGCATAACATAAGCTTTTACTGAAAATCTCTACCGTTTTCTCTTGCTGGTTTCTTCATCTCTTGGCTCGCTGATATTTTTAACACTCCCTTACATTTTGCAGCCCGCAACATACCGCTCCCTCAAATCAATACACGGCTAACTGTTTGCGTCTCCTCCCACTTTTTGGATGACATAAGCGCTTCTTCTTCGTCAGTGTTTACTGGCGGCTTGCATTCGGAAGCGCGCTGTGTCAAAAGCGCGCTGTCAACAAATAATTGCGGAAACACATAACGCAAGCTTTTAAAATTAATTAAAAGAAGCTTCGAGGCAGATTTTTTGTAATCGAATTACTCGAGTTACTTGAGGCGTTTCAGCCCTACAGTATGTGTTTGGATGGAAAGTCAAATCAACAGTTTGACACCAAAATGAGAAACACCATATTTGTTCATTCTAGCAGATTAAGTTCCTCTGAAATATAAGGTAATGCTATACCGTAGTGTCAACTACGGATGTTATACCATGCATACCTGTACCCTTGATAAGCCACTGTCCTAGCCTATAGAAGTTAAATTGATATAGGCTGATGATGCATTTGAAGCAAACCTTTTCATGTTGCTCGATAGTTCAGGACTGGAATTTCCTACAAGTCTACCCGAGCCTCCAATAACTACCTGGACTCCATATTAACATTAATTAACATCAACGATTATGCTGAACTGCCTGCCACCAAACAGGTTTCACCCAAATGAGGATGGGTCCCCTTTTGAGTCCGGTTCCTCTCAAGGTTTCTTCCTATTATCATCTCAGGGGTTTTTTCCTTGCCACTGTCGCCCTCAGCTTGCTCATTAGGGACTATCTGACCATTTTGATTCATACACATACACATTCTATACAAACTTAAATAATTCTTTTGATTGTGTAAAGCTGCTTTGCGACAATGGCAATTGTTAAAAGCGCTATACAAATAAAATTGAATTGAATTGAATTCATGTGGTTTTTAAGGTTTCTTCTGCTCATTAACAATCTTTTTCATTTAAAAGTTTATATGTGAAACAAAATTAAAAACTTTTGTCCTTGTTCCAATTTGCTGCCATTGTCTCACTACAAAACAGCATTACGGCATGAGTTTGCTATAATTTTTTATTCAAACTCAACCAATATCCTCTTCATACTAAACTGCATTCTTAACTTACCACAAATACAATTGCAGACTGATTTATCCATTGTGACAAAACTGTGGGAGGTAGAGTTTTACATTTTGCAAATTTACACAAAATTCACATTGCAAGACCAAAATAAATTTTAATATACTATTTTGACATTTGTGAAAAGAAATCATGCACAAAATAATAATAAAAAAAAGTTTCTCTCAGTTTGTAATACTTCTTGCTTCATTTGAAACAGATTTTTTTCTTTTTTCGTTTAATAGTTTTTCCTTTTGGAAATAAATAAAATAAATAATTTGATTTTGCTGTCAAACTGTTCAGGTATAAAAAAAAAAAAGAACAAGAGTAACTGAACCACCTTATAATAAAAGTGCAAAGCAGCTGCCGGTGCACGCAGTTCTCCCACTCTTTCTGCTGTTCATGGAACATCCATTTGGTATAGCAGATTCTGCTATGGAAGAAAACAACAGGATGTACCACCTACAAGCAAAAGAAGCAGTGGGAACAAAAACCTTGCTGGCCATCTCAGACGAAGAAGTGTGCAAATATTTCATGGCAGAAAGTTACTGCCTGGCTTCTTCTCTGACTTCAGACTGATAACCCACTTCTGGTCATTTCTAAGCTTCAGGAATTACCACTGTGGTTGCCATTCAACAGACCTAGAATCTGCACATTTCTGAGTGAAAGAAGGTCCACTGCCTGATATGAGTGGATGGATAAAGTATGCAGCTGGCAAATCATATGATCCTTTAGCTTTTTTTTCTATATTCTGGTATGTAAGGAAAGTGAAATAATGAATAATGTCCACTCCATCTTATTTTTGTTCGCCCCGTGGCAGATTTTTACACGGTTGGTTTGCTAGCCTGTTGCCCCAGCAGTTGCAACCCAGCGATTTGAACCCTGGACCCTCCAATCAGCAACCTTAAGCCTCAACTGCCTGATGATCCACCACTTCTCCCCTACTGAACTCTTGGGATGGTAGAACTGAAGTTTTTTTTTCAACAGCAAGTTTGATAGAACCTACTAATTTCATTTATTCTTTAGCCAATATTTTCACATGGTGAAATGCCTCACAGCCAATTCCGATGTAGTGCTGTGTGTGACCAATTAGAACATAGAAATTGGTCATAGTAGCCTAACACAGGGTCATCATCTTTTGTGCTTTTAAAGGATATGCCCACTGTTCCTGGACCTTTTTTGGTGCACATCTGCAAGCCACATTGTTCCCAAATGGTAGAGTGCTAGGCATTGTGCATAAAGCTGTTCAGTGAGAATACTGTGATAATGTGTGTAACTCGGGGCATGATGACCATGATTATCTGTGAAGGCAAAAATAATAACAATATTTACTAATGGTAGTCTGGGCTGCTGAGGTTGCTAATATGCATGTAAATGCAATAACAACGGGTTCCAGCAAAACATATGCACTATGTTTTATTAAAGTTTAATATCATATTAAGGTTTTAAATCATCTTCTTTAAAGCACTAAGTATACTTCAGAGGAATAAGTTGGCGTCATTGCTTCATTACATTTTCAGTCCCCTAATTTTATTGCTAAATGACCCTTATTCAAATATACTGTTTCAATACTTTGTGGATAGATGGATAATGGATAATGTTCAGAATCTGCTGAAAGCTTACAGAACAATGGGGTGATTAAAGAAACCCAGAGTAGTTGGTTAACACTATTTTTTTTGCTATTTGCATTACACAGGCTGCAGATGCTAGAGGCTATCTGTAAACACTGGGAAGGACCGATCAGTCTGGCTCTCTACCTGTCGGATGCTGAGGCGCAGCAATTCCTGCGCTATGCTCAGGGTTCCGAGGTGCTCATGAGCAGAAGCAATGTGGGATACCATATCGTCTACAAAGAGGGACAGTTCTACCCCGTCAACCTCCTGCGCAATGTCGCTATGAAACAAGTCAACACACCCTTCATGTTCCTGTCTGATATTGACTTCCTGCCTATGTATGGACTCTACGAATACCTCAGGTAAGATGAGAGGATTCTTAATAAAGTACCTTTTAAAACTCCACGTATGAAGTTTTAAACATATTCATATTCATTATGTTCCAGTTCCCCATTACCATTGCTACAACTGTACTTACTGTACAGTTAGCTAGAACATAACAAAAACCTGAACTAGTTAGGGATTCCAGATAACTGGATTCATAACCTACTAAAATGTATGCAGTTGTATGGACAAATATTTATATAACCTGGATATATACTGTTGGACTTGTAGAATGTGAGCCGATTTTGATAATTGTCTTACAGGAAATCTGTAGTACAGCTGGACATGGCGCACACTAAAAAGGCTTTGGTGGTGCCTGCATTTGAAACACTTCGTTACCGGCTGTCATTTCCCAAATCCAAGGCTGAGCTTCTGTCTCAGTTGGACATGGGCACTCTCTTCACCTTCAGGTAAAAAAAATAAAAATTTTGATTATTACTATCAAAAAGATTCTCATATGCAAAGTTGTTAGCAGTCAAGATCAAAAGGTACATCAATACTTACACTAAAAAGGCTTTCCTTATTCAGAGTTAGCCTATCCAGGTGCTTAAGTTGATTAAATTTTTTTTAAAGTTTACAGATTTTTATAGTGTAAAGGTGACTGAGATGAGTTTTTCAAAAGTATTTGCATGACTGCTTTTGAGAAAAGCACTTGCCTTAAAGCTTGAATGAATTGAAAGAAAAGATATTCTAACATGATTGCAGTGATATTATATACAAGCAAAAGAAAATTCACAAATAAGCAAAACACAAAAGTTTGTAGATGCCAATACATCAGAATGTGCTTTTTTAAAAAAAGACATAAAGGATATTGTCTCCATTTGCTGTAGTAATAACCTCCACTGTACTGGGAAAGCTTTTCAATAGATTTTGCAGTGTGGCTATGTGGATTTGCCTTCCAGTTACAAGGGCATTAGTGATGGCAGGCAATGATGTTGGACAAAAAGGCATGTGGTGCAGTCAGAGTCCAGTTAATCCAAAAGTTGACTTCAGGGCTCTTTGCAGGCCCCTTTAGTTCTTCCACACAAATCATCCCTTTGTGGACCTCATCTTGTGCAAAGACAAACTGTCATGATGGAACAAGGTTAGACCTCTTAGTTGCATTAGAGAAATCCCTTATATAGAGCTACTTACAGTCTCTGACATCACCATCAAAGAAGACATCTTCATACATTAGCACTTTTTTAAAAAGAAGGTCTTTAGTTGTCATTTGAAGATAATGGGGGGGGCGGGGGGGTTGGTGCCCTCCATGTCACTTGCTGTACCAAGATTCCAGGTACTGTAGGAAGCGAACCATTTAAGTGCTGTGCAACATATTTCAAAACATGAGGATTTACAAGGATCATATGGTTGAATGCTGCTGAAATGCCAAGGAGGATAAGGACCAATGATAGTTTGGCTGATCTAGAAGCATAGAGATTCTCAGAGATGTCAGACTGGTTTAGATCTTGGAAATTGTTCTGGTAGAGAAAGACAGACTGTAGGATTGTAGACAGTGTATTTAAGGATTCTAGAAAGAAATGAAAGAAGTAACCCCGACTGGAACTTGCTGAGAACTTGCATTCTTCAGAATGGGAATATTTCTTTGTGTCTTGAATGTAGTTGGTACATGACCAGATGTTATGAAGTCATTAATTATGATAGGGATGAGGGGTAGCAGGTCTTGTGAGATGGCCTGGAATATTTTGGAAAGTGGTACAGTATGATTGCAGGACAAGATGACCTGCATGATCTCTTTTGTTGATAGTGGAAAAAATGTAACAGAGAAAGATGAAACCTGTGTATTATATGAGAGAGGGTAGGAGAGAAGGTCTGGCAGATTTTTTTAAAATCTGTATTTCAAAATAATGTACAAAATTATCAGCAGTCAGGGAGAATGGTGAACGTGGAGTCAGGGGGTTAGGAAGTAAAGAAATGTGGAGCTGAACCTGCCAGCTTGCCCTGGTAAAATTAATAAGTGTGGCTAGATCGGAATCCATGTGACTTCTCTGGCGTCTGCGCATCGTGGAGCGTTGATGTAATCAGTAGGCAGCGTATTAACAATGCTAGCAACAGCTGCTAAAACTGCTAAAGTAAGGCGTCTGGCTTTCTTCCTTCTTCTGGACCTCAACAAATATAGCCGACTCTTACAACCGACATTTGGCGAAAAATATGCATCTTCTGTTTGAAATGAATGAGGGGTCACAGAACTCAAGACATGTTTTAGCCCAGATGGCGTGAGCAGACATGTCAATGTGCACATACAGTACGTGCCTTTTCAAAGGACTGAGACATTAGGGTTAGGTAAAAGTAATTACGAATGTGAACTGCCATGGCATGCAAACCTGATCTGACCAAAAGATCGGAATTGAAAAATGTGGCTCGTAATGTGAACATAGCCTTAGATATGGTACTGTATCTCATTTGTTCTCATATGAGAGAAAAAAGACTTTCCATGGATTTTACACAGAAAATATAAGTACTGCATTAACTCTAAAATTGGGTGTAATTTTTGTAGTGTATTCGCAGCTGAAAACATTTAATAGCTACATATTTTGGTTATAATATATATATATATGTATACTGTAGACAGTAGCACTGGAATTAATTCTGCACCCTGCTCGAGCTGATGAAAAATATATTTAAGGTCAAAGTCAGAATATCATTAACATGAGATACAGTATTTTTGTTTTTTGCCAACTCTGCCCTCCCATATACAGTAAATATCTAAATGGCATATAAGTATATGGTCACATACTGTATAAGGTGTGCATTGTCTATATTGGTAATTGAATGGTGTTTCAACAGCAAATATAAACAAATAAGTTAAAAATATAAAAATTGCAGTTAATGGAATATGGTACAATATAAAAGTGTGAATTGAGTCAGTAGGTTAGTTAAGAACTTGTGTAAATTTATTAGTCTTCATTACTGTCCACATTCGACATGCTCCTCTGCAAATAGTTGATATGCGCCCTGTTTCCTGATCTAAGAATAACATGGATGCATGAGGAATTAAGTAGCCATCTATAGTTTGTATGTAGGGCAAGTCCTTAAAGGCTCAGGCTCAGAGCGTGAGCACACAATGTAATTTATGGACTCTCCTGCTTTCATATCAAAGTCAATTGCCTCAACTTATCTGAGCTAGACTATTGCTAAATGTATTGAATTTTAAATGTTTAAAAATGTATAAATCCTTTTTTAATTAATGCCTTATCAAGTCTATTATAATAGAACAACTTCAAGTCTTTGTTAATGAATTATTCAGGTACCATGTATGGACAAAAGGTCACGCTCCGACCAACTTTGCGAAATGGCGGACAGCCACGACGCCATACAGAGTGCAGTGGGAGGCCGACTTTGAGCCTTACGTGATGGTGAGGAGGGAGAGTCCAGAATATGACCGCAGGTTCGTGGGATTCGGCTGGAACAAAGTGGCTCACATTATGGAGCTGGATGCACAGGTAAACTGTCTAATAGGAACTGTCTATCCCCTCTACATGCACTGTATTGTTAAATGACAAAAACCTTCCCTACAGATTTAATGCTCATGAAGAAGACACCTAGATTAAATATGATGAATTAATGTGATGGATTTAATGATCTACGATAGTGACAAAAACAGACAGCAATGTGAGGGGTAATTTTAAAATGAAATGCATTATGGAATACAAAAGAGAATGAAGAGCAGACAAGACAGATGCCAGTGAAATTTTACTTTAATAAGGCACAGCATGATACAAGACAAAACTCGATAGGAATAGGAAAAACACTATGAACTAGATTAATGAATTTAATATTTTTAGAGCAGGAACAAACATGCATACATTCAACAGTAGTAAGACAAAAATAAATGGAAAATCCCAAAAGTAAGCATAAGGAAACCAACTCAAAACAGGTGACAGATGATCTAGGGCAGGTGACTCACAGTGAACATTGGGAAGTGAAATCCAGCACGCTGATGTAGCCCCACTGTAAGGATCTGCTCACATTAGTGACGGGTTAGTTACTGTAAGAGGGGAGGGTCATTCATCTCAAAGCTCTTCAAGAAGTTTTTTGCCCTGTTAACGTGTGTGCGGGCAAGTGTTAGGGGACGTCTTTAAGAGGGCAGTGAAACTGGGTGACATTGTTTAGGAGGGCACTAAAGCTGGGTGATTACTTAAGCTTATACAGTATGTACACACAAATAAGGAAATAAACTCAAAACAGGCGACATGATCCAGCGCATGTGACTCACAGTGGCCAATGGAAAGTGCAGTCCAGCACAGTGTAGGATCTTTTACCAATTTCAAACACATCTAATGTCGCATTTAAAAAACATTAAATATCACTTAACCCATTACATACATAATACATAAATTCTTTATACAATTCATTGAAATGGATCAGAAAATAATGAATAGTAGGCAAGTTTTTATGAGCACTTTTTATGCTTATTCAGTTAATAATGATCATTGATCAATGTCATTCTTATTATTTGATTATTATTAGTAGTAGTAGTAGTAGTAGTAGTAGTTTTAATTAAGGAACCAGAACTATACACTTCCCATGGCATCGATTTTTGGCCTGCCTGTGTTTAAATAACTGTTTCAACTTAACTTAGCTGAGTAAGAAAAAATTAAGATCATATTGTATCTCATCTCTACTACTTCACTGAAATATAATGATTAGGTTTTTGTTTTAGAAAAGTGCTTACTTCAGCTTCCAACACATTACTTTTATGGTTCTTTAACCACAACGAATCTAAATCTATACCTGAAACTGGAGCTATAAAGAGCGTCCTTATTATAAAATGATAATTATAATGATGATTATAAAATGATGTCACATTTTAGTGTCTTTTAAGGCTTATATATTTGAATATTTAACATTTTTATTACATTTATGCTTCATTTGCAGGAATACGAGTTTGTGGTTCTTCCCAATGCCTATATGATCCACATGCCTCACGCGCCAAGCTTTGACATCACCAAGTTCCGCTCAAATGAGCAGTACCGCGTTTGCCTCAAGACGCTTAAAGAGGAATTTCAGCAAAACATGTCTCGCCGCTATGGATTCGCTGCGCTTAAATACATGACTGCGGAAAATAACAGCTAGCATTACAGATGTACTGAAATTCTGCATGTAAGATGGACAGAACTGCTTTAAAGTATCATAAAATAATGGTGGAAACAGCAGTAGGTGATGGACTCTTAAAAATCTTTAAAACATAGAGCGGCTGGTACGCTCATAAAAATGGGACATTTAAAGGACAATTAAATTAATTTTATGTCTATAATTCCCTATCCCTCTGGCTAGATGGGTGTTTATTCCTGTATCTAACTTCAAACTGCAAATTTGAAACTTTGAAATGTATATTTTTTCTAGGTTTCTTCCTATTTTTTGCCGCAGCACGAATTATGGTACAGTATTAATCGTAGCAAAACAACTTCTAAAACTGTTTAGCCTTGTTTTACTTTTAAGGAGTCATCTTTTAAAGGTTGTTTTGAAAGTTTCAAATACACTGCTGTTTTAAAAAAAAATTCACCTTAATCTATAAATTAATATATTCCAAGGTATTAAAAGTGCAATTATGTATAATGAATCTCATATGAACTAGACTGAGATAGGTGAAAAGGTATCAGCTCCAAATATAGATATGTTTAAAGCTGAAAGTAAAAAAAGTTAAATATACACATTGTTAGAGAACAAACATACCAACTTTGGATAGATCACACAGTGCATCAAAGACAGCAAAGGTTTAAACTGAATTTGAGCTTGAAAAGTGGAAAAATTATTCATTATTTCATTGAAGATGTCAGTGAATAAGGTTAACTACAAAGCTAGTGCTTATACATGCAACAAATAGGACAGAAAAAGAGAGATATGTATATTTCTTTTGATTGTTAAGATTATTCAAGATTATCCGATCTTTTCTCCACATTATCATGCTGTACTGTTGTATACTATAATGAAAACAATGTTATGGCATTAGCGAAGAGCTGCAAGCAGTTCCTCTGAGCCAGTTAAACCCCAGAACAATGTTGTTAAAATGAATATGTCTATTTTGATAATAAAATTATCTTAAGAATTTGTTTTTTTTTATTTGATTGATCAGATGGTCCTACAATAATGCAAGCTAATCTTGCTTCTTTCTGTACTGACTGCAAGAATCTGAGTCACACTTTAGTTCTATATTTTAAGTGCTCTATAAGCACTATAAGCTCTATAAGCGCTCTATATTTTAAGTGACTAAGTAAACCCATTGACTACTACTACACATCTGGAACAGAAACCATGAAATTATATGAAACTATGGGTCTAAGCAGTGAAACCTGGGTGGCAGTATTAATTTAATTATAAAGCACTTATTATGGATTATTGTGTCTTCCATATTGGTTCCCAGTCAGCTCCTTTTTACCAATGGCACCACTCTTATAAGAGCATTTGATGGGTATTAGTTCTACATTGCCAATGTCATAGTTTCTCTCTTTCTGCATTTTTCAGAAATACATGCAATGAGATGCACTAAAGACCCATGATGATTTTGTAGAAAACATCCACCCCTTCTTATGGGGCATCTACATAGACTGTTTAATATAAATATTATATTAGATGAAAAGATTTCATGTTTTCTATAGTGAACCCCATTTCTGGAACTTTGTGTGTGGTTCTCCAGATTATTGGAATATATCTGGAATTGTCTAGATATACTGTAACTACAGTATAGCTATATTCAACGTTTTAAGAAAGTTCATTGTATACTGACTGTAAGTGGCCAAAAAAGCAAAAAAAAAAAAAGTCACTGTTTAAATTTTAATGAGCAAATATTTGAAAATATCTATTGCAGTGATTAATACTGTATGTTTCAGCTGCCAACAATTTCGTTAACCCTATCTGATAAAGCATGTAGCTTTTAATTTCTTAAACAACGATGCCAGAATACATTTCCCATCTTCTTCTTGTTCTTCTTTGTCTTTCGGCTATTTCCTTTCAGGGGTCGCCACAGCAAATCATCTGCCTCCATTTAATCTCCTCTGCATCCTCTTCTCTCACACCAACTAACTTCATGTCCTCTCTCACTACAGTACATCTATAAATCTCCTCTTTAGTCTTCCTTCTACCGATATATTCACAATCACTCCTCTGAAAATGTCCAAACCACCTCAATCTGGCCTCTCTGACTTTATCTCCGAAACATCTAACATGGGTTGTCCCTCTTGTGGACTCATTCTTGATCCTATCCATCCTTGTCACTCTCAAAGAAAACTTCAACACCTTCATCTCTGCTTCCTCCAACTCTGCCTCCTGTCTTTTCTTCAGTGCCACTGTCTCTAAGTTGTAGAGCATCGCAGGTCTCACCGATGTCTTGAACACCTTTATTTTCATTCACGCTTATACTCTTTTATCACACAACACACTTGACACTTTTCTCCACACATTCCAACTTTCCTGCATATGCCTCTTCACCTCCCTTCCACACTCTCCGTTGCTCTGGACCGCTGACCCTAAGTACTTAAAGCCCTGCACCTTCTCTACCTCTGCTCCCTGTAGCCTCACCATTCCACTTTTCATTCACACACATGTATTCTGTTGTGCTGCAGATAAGTTTAAATCCTCTGCTTTCCAGAGCATACCTCCACCTCTCTAGATTTCCCTTCACCTGTTCCCTGCTCTCACTACAAAGCACAATGTCATCTGCAAACATCATTGTCCATGGAGACTCCTGTCTAACCACATCTGTCATCCTGTCGATCACCAGAGCAAACAAGAAGGGGCTCAGATTCAATCCTTGATGTAGACCCACCTCCACCATGAACTCTTCTGTCACACCTACAGCACGTCTCATCACTGTCTTACAGCTCTGATGCATGTCCTGCACCACTCGAACATACTTCTCTGCCACTCCAGACTTCCTCATACCATACCACAGCACCTCTCATACGCTGTCATACGCTTTCTTTAAATATACAAAGACACAATGCAACTTCCTATCATCTATCTACCTATCTATCTATTTCCCCTATTTCCCTATTCTACTCTTCGTCTGTAACACCATTCTACGGATGTTCTATGAAACCGTTGTGGCGAGTGTCATTTTTTTACGCTGTGGTCTGTTGGGGTGGTAACATGAAGGTGTCTGATAAGAACAAACTGGACAAGGCAATTAAAAAGGCAGAATCTGTGCTAGGCATCTGTGGATGTAGTAGCGAAGAGGAGGATTCTGTCCAAAGTACAATCCATTTTGAACAATCCTTCTCACCTGCTATATAGTGTTTTCGCTGGAGGAGCAATTACAGCCAGAGACTGATTACCATCAAGTGTTCCACAGAGCGTCACAGGAGATCCTTTCTCCCAACGGCCATAAAAGTTTACAACTCTTCACTGTAACTCATACACACATGTATGTGGATATTCACTGAGTGTAACAAAACAGGACATTAATACTTACCCGTATTAATAATATGATAACTGCAATCCCACTTTCCAATAAAATATGTAATAGAAGATTACATATGATAATACAATATTACATACATATACTAGATTACTGTGCAATATTTACAAATGCTCTTGGGTCATATTTTTGCTACTTACTGTTTAAGAATTATTATTTTTTTGGAGATTATTATTATTTATTACCTTTCCTTAGATAACAACTGTGGACCTCTGTAACCTAGCATAAGCAATTTCCCTCTGGGATTAATAAAGTTCTTTGAATCTTGAATCTTGAATCTATTAAGAATATTCTAATTCTGAGGACTCACAGGATTAGAACTAAACAGCCATGTGGCCTTAAGAAAACCACTGGTTAGTAAAGCTAATCTCAAAAAAGCTCTGGTTTGCGGCCTCCGAGTGGCGCAGTGGTAAAGCACTCGCCCTATCATCCGGAGATCGCTGGTTCGATTCCCGAGTGATGCTGTAACCTCTCACAGCCGGAGGGTCTAGAGAGAGCTGATTGGCCGAGCTCTCTCAGAGGGGAGGGATGAGAGGTACTTCGTGCTCCCACATTAATCACGGCTCTACAGTACAGCCAATCAGGGGCGTCTGTGAGCTCATGCAAGTGGAAGGAGCGGATAGTGCTGTCCACCAATTGTGTTATGCCGCCCCCAACGGTGCGTGAGCGAGCAGTTTGAAAAGATTCGGTCGGCTGGCGTCACGTTTCGGAGGAAACAAGTGATAGTCTTCGGCCCTTCCGACTGAGTGATAGTAGTAGCCTTAACGTGGGAGCCCCCTAGTGACTGGGAGGAATTGGACACGACTAAATTAAGGAGAAAATCTGGAAAAAAAAAAAAAAAGCTCCGGTTTGCTAAGAAGCATAAAACTTGGACTTTGGGGAAATACTGTAGAAAATGGTCATGTGGTCTGATGAGTTTAAATTAACCCTATTTCAACGCTATGGCCAAGTCAGGGTAAGAAGGAAACCACATAAAGTGATGCACCCATCATGCATAGTGCCCACTGTACAAGCCTCTGCAGACAGTGTTATGATCTCGGGTTGCTTCAGTTGGTCAGATCTAGGCTGAACAACATTATGTGTCAATAAAATGAATGTACCTTTAAATACCTGAATGTACTTAATGACTATATTATCCCATCAATGGATTTTCCTTCTGACCTTAACCTCACTGAAAGCCTTTGGGATAGAAATCTATACTGAGTGGTTCAATTCCTCCATTATCAATTCAAGATCTCAGCCAAACATTTATGCAAGAATAAATGTTGTGGCATTGCTTAATGTTTTTGAAACATTGCCATAGTGAATGTGCACTGCAATTTAATTTAAATGGGGTCCAACATAAGATTACACTGTGCAACTTTATTTTGCACCATGCACCATGGACGCCAGGTTAAAAACAACAGACCGAAGGCATGGGAGAGAGTGAATAATGATACTTGACTGTGAATTGTTTAAGGCCATAAAAATCAATACACAGTCTGAGGCTTTATCCCTTTCTTTAAAAAAAAAAAAAACAGTATCCAGCAGAAAAGCATGCAGGAGATGTTGTATGCCTACTGTATTTTTGTTTTGGTGCTATATCAATGTAGTCTACCATTGCTTTCCTTTCAGTTTATACTTTTGTCCTTACCCATCAGAGAGCCAATCAATGGCAAAGACATAATATCTGGCTGGCCACATGCTTTAGCCTTACTGAAGGCCTACCAAAACTCCTCATAATACCCTGGGATGCTAATTCCCATGAAGTATTAAAGAGGTGTGGTTTGCTATATAAAAATATGGTAGTAAAAGGACAATAGTACTGTATGGGTTTTGGGCTTGGTGGGAGACTCCATTATGAAATGACAGCACTTCAGTACACATAGTACTAGTGTCTATTAATAGTGGAATTGCGTAGTAAGTCAAACCTCCTTCACAACCTGCTTTGCCATGTAGAGTTGACACCCCGAATCATCACAGACTGTGGAAACTTCACACTGGAATTAATAACTTGGATTCTGTGCCTATCCAACCTTCCTCCACACTCTAAGAAATGAAAGTGTACTTCCATTCAATAAGTCGTCTTTGGACCACTGAGCAATATTTAGTACACTATTGTTACGCACTCACAACCTCTCCTGTCTGAGTGATACAGTAAGTAAAATGTACAGTATACTTACTGTAGCTCCAACACTCTTAGCATAATTACATTTTACACAATTACATAATGTTAGTTGTTCAGGTGATTCGTACTTTCCTTAGTAGTTAGGAGAGTTGAAATACAACACTTATTATTTAGTTTTCACCACACTGTGGTATTGTGATATTAGCTTTGCATAAATTTTCTTAGCAAGGGTTTAATTTTCTGGAAAAATGTGAGTTGGCGATATTCCTTGTATACTTAAAACTCAAGAAGGATTTATAGCATCTATGTTTATGGCACAAAGGTATTTTATTATGATCCTTCCATGTACCTTGAGACAGCTGAGCTATAGTAAATCTGTATTTTAGAGGAGCCAAGGCCTTTCTCTCTCTATTACCAATGATGTTCTTGAAACAGAAGCTGTCCTAAGGTCCAGAATAATAAATCATACCATACCATATCTTCCTAACAGCTTTCTCAGATTTATGACCATGTGATGTGGGGCCTCTGGTAGCCAGTGCAGGACTCTCTTCTCAGGTGTTTTGTAGGATAGCACACAGTTTCAGTATACAACAGGCTGAATGGGGGAAAAAATAAAAAAGTTAGCGCATACTGTCTGTGGAAGTAGCAACCATTCTTGAGCAGATAGAAAAATCGTTTCTTACATGTCAGACATAATGTTTTATTTCAAAACCTACAGGGAGGCGACTGAAACCGCTGTGCATGTTTTAAAATCATTCTTTTTTAGTGACACAATAGCAGAGCAGGTGGTATTAGTGTTCCACAGCTTCAGGGCCCAGGATTTGATTCTAAGATTCAATTGTTCCTCATGGGTCAATGTGTGTTCTCCAGGTATACCAGTTTCCTCCACCTGCACACATTGTTGTAGATTATAAA
>JAQMYJ010000004.1:12582145-12593135 GCA_030014305.1 Clarias laeviceps
AAACAGCAGAGAATTGTACACAATCAATTATATGAATGTACAAAAGCATTTGCATTTTGATCAAAGCAATGAGAAATCTTCATGTGTTGTGCACAAGTGACTAAATAACATGGTGGTTGAACAAGCAGTTTTGAGAATTCACTTTGCCAATTATTTGGGTTTATAGTGATGTTACTGGAAATGTCATGGATGACTATAGTACTGTAAATGTTTACTTTGGATAAAGGCATCTGGTAAAAGGTGTAAATGTCATTATGTTTATTCATAACTGGCAAAGCGGAAGTTTATCCATCAGTATATTCATTAGTTTGGTTTATGCTTTGTTGGGGTTATACAGTATACAGACAGACAGACAGACAAACACACACTTGAATGGAGCTATACAGCTATACTGTACATTTGCGGCTTTTGGTTTTATTGTCATTTTCTAAAGGGATGTAATTTGTGCTGTGTTAGTAACATATTTTACAAGTATCAGGTAGATCATAGGATTCTGCAGCCAGATGGCAAGGTACACATGCCAAAAAAGGAATGAAATCAGTGAAATGATAGCGCACTGTCAAATATAAAAGAGAAATGAATACTATTATTGCCTTTTTTATAATCTAATTGCTATGGAGTATAATTACCTGCAAAAACTGCGTCTAATGCTTAAAAGAAACCTGTAAGAATCATATGTTTTGTGAACTGTGAAGCAGCTGGGATAAAAATCAACAACTCCAAGTGCAATGCTATTATTTTCTCCAGGAAGAGAGTAGGATGTTCCCTTAAAGCTGGGGATACACTCCATGACTTTCACAATCCTAAAAGATTTTGAAAAGACCATGTGAATATACTGACAGGCTGGCTTCCGCAGACTTCATTTTAAATTTTTATGATGAATCAAAAAAAGTGGATCTTCTCCAGATGACAGATCAAAGACTACATGACCTGCCACTCCAACTGAGGCCAATTGAATGCACCAAATGCTCACACAAATTCTCACGAGTGTGAGACTTCATTTTCAAAGAGAAAGGAGGAACAAACATGGATTCAAGACAGCAGCGGTTTTAACATGCCTCACCAGCTGCACTGAGAAAGAAAAACAACAGAAAAATTTATTTTGGTGAAGATTCTGTCTGTGATCCTTCCTCCTCTATGTTCATTTGTTATCAGCTACACTACATTACGGCATCGAGAGAATTAGTTAAAAAATCAAGCATGATAGATAGAGCAGCATGTTCTCAATTTGTTCTTTTCACACATTCCCGATTTGAGTCTGTACTTCTTGTAGACTTACAGACTTCTGTGCCAACTTCCCACGCCAACTGGCCACAACTTCTGCTGACTGGTGCAGACTAGGATGGACTCTGGATTATTGGAATCCTACACATATTCCTAATGTATCCACAGCTTAAGATGGAAGAGACCTTGTCCCTGGAGGAGTTTAGGTATCTTGTGATCTCATACACAAAGAAAAAATCATGTAGGGAGTTGAGACGGGATGCAAGTGCAGACATTTTTTTTATAAAAGTGGAGATTAAATATCACCAAAAATACAAACATGAAATTCAAAAGGCAACAGGAAATCTGTGCCTACTACAGACTATAGTTACACTATGAGTAGAAACGTAGACTAAGGCTAACAACAAGTATGGCAACAATTAATTAAAAATGAGATAATAATGAAGATAACACACACAGGACAGTCCATCTAGGAACCATGGAACCAAAGGTGATTGCCATTGCATTTATTCCTATTATACCACCATGGCAGGACCTCTGCTCAACATTCTCACATGCATTCACACACTACGGGCAATTTGGGAATGGCCATTACCCTAATCTGCATGTTTTTGGAATGTGGGAGGAAACTGGAGGAAACCCAACAAACATGGTGAGAACATGCTAACTTCGTGCACACAGACCCCAAGACGGGAATCAAACCCGGACACCAGAGGTGCAAGCCAACATCACTAACCACTAAACCACAGTGCCGACACACAGGACAATGATTAAACTAAAACATTGACTTTTACAGTAATAGACAGATGAGGACAAGTCAAGGTGCATGTACTGTATACTCCAGACCATGTAAGTGGTGAAGAGTGCACTGGAATACAAAGACACTGTCCATTGAAAACTCCCCAAAAACACAGAAAACTCAGCCGAAACCATCATAGTATGTGCTTGACAAATAGACTCAGTCATACTGGACTGTGGTGGTGAAACAGGAGCTCGATTTAGGATAAAACTCTCCTTTTCTATACCAATGGTCATGATCTGAAAAGAATAAGTTAAGAGAAATGAGTTTCATTTTCATGATTGTTGAGCTCTCCATGACGCAATCACGAGCTTGAGTAGCGTCTCAAACAAGGATCTTCACTTCTTTAAACAATGTGCAGGGAGTAGACGTTCTGAGTGAGTTCCACTGTTGATATATTACATCTCCTACTATCTTCATGATTTAGGAAGAAACTTGTGGGTTATTATACACATGAATGAAATGCTGTTAGAATAAACAACATGGTATATACACTATAAATAAGATGTCTGTACTGCTTTTGGACCAGTTGAAGTAAATTATTTCAATCATTTAAGTTTGGGACAACCCTAAAACCTGCTATCACGGGCATTTCCCCTTTCAATGTGACCTGCACAGACTTCATCACTTTAAACTAGACTGCAATGTGGGAGTGTGATTTGATCCTTTAATAACCCATCACAACACACATATCAATGCACTATAGTAGGCCTGGTTTTCTATTTCAGTGCTTCATTTGGGTTCCGATGTTTTCATTTTTAAAGGAGTGAGAGTTTGACAGATCCCATACCCTCCAGGGCTCCTGGAAATTAAACAGCACACAGAAATGTGGTTACATTGGTGATGAAGAAGCTCATAGAGCTAGGTGACTGATGTACATTATCCAGAGTTCATATCTGGCCTGTCAAACTACACAGCCATCTTGAATTGATGCATGAATATGCTAAAATGAAGTCTTCGGCTTTATCCATTCAGTTTAGATTTATAGTGTGATTTCTGCAGTGATACATGGTGGTTTTTGGACAGATTTTTCTTTTACTCATTTTGGCACAAGCTTTTATAAAATGTGAGGCAACATGCAAGCCAAGCATTATGATGTTCAAAAAAAATCAGCAACAGTAGGCCTACAAGTTCTGCGGAAGTACGGTATATCCCTGAAATGATGAGAAGCAAGTACAAGATCATTTGCACAGAATTTAGCACACACACACAAATGCTACAAATAATAGTCACAGAAAAGTGAGTCAGGATACACAGAGCAGTTCTGAGTGTAAGTCAGAACAAGATTAACCACAAAGTATATTACATTAAAAGGTAATCACATGGCATAAAGAGACACATGCTGTGACAGAGTGGTGGAGACAGATGCAAGTATGGACGTTTTATTTCATAACAGGCAAACAAAACCAGATTTACTAAATATACCAAATCCAGACTTGAAAAACAAGACAATAAGCACACAGTAGACAGCAGAGACTTAGGAACCAAACTAAAAACAAGCAGGATTTAAATAGAAGCACTAGTCAAAGGGAAACACAGGGAAAAACTATTTTAAATACCCAGGCAAAATAAAGCAATAAAGCAAATGATGAAAATCTACACTTCATGTGCCAAATGCTTAGTCACCATTTAAAATAAAATCTTTCCTCTGTTTTGTGTGTGTGGAGTCTGCATGTTCTCCTTGTTACTTAACGGGCTTTCTCTGGATGGTTTGGTATTTCTGGCACAGTCCAAAGACATCTGCTGTGGGATGATTGGCGTTTAAAAGTTTTTTGGGACAGACCTACACCCCCCCCCCCCACTACCCTACCGGATAGGCAGTAAAGATAAGTGATGGATGGATGTGGACCTAAGTGTGCAGAAACACATGAAAAACACAACTTAACAGGGCAACTATTTTCTATAAATATAATATATAATACAGTATATACTCTGCCATTAAATGAATTATAGTTTGTATCTCTTTAGAAAACCTGCTGATTGTAGGATGAGACTGTAGTCATTTTCTGTTATCTTCCTTCCTTTCTTCCTTCCTTCCTTCTACCTTTTCAGCTTTGGTGTAAATCTACCAACTGCATATAGTTAACTGAAATGCATCTTATGCTGTTTCAGCAATGGTTCACTCTATTAGCTGCATATACAGTAAGCCCACTGATGAAGACCTAGATTGGATTATCCAGCATACTGTAAATGACTTCATTAGAGTCACTGGTCTACTTGCGTCACCAGTGTTGTGTGTGGTAGTCTGTGTTTAAGGAAGCTGCTGAATCTTTCTTCATACCCCACTTAAAAAAAAAAAAAGAAAAAAACATGATAATAACCCTCTAATTATTGCCAGATTCCATCTAATTGCATTTTAGTTTGGTCACGGCCCTTATCACCTCCACACCATAAATATTTTAATATGTTAATAAACTATAAAAAAAATAATAATAATAAACTTTGAATGTACTGTAGATTTTGTAAATGTGCTTAAGATCAATCTGTATACTACACTCAAAGCTACTTTGAAAGCTACATGCTTTCTACTTAAGACCCTTTATATAATGCCTTTCATAAAATGGACAAGGACACCTGTGAGCATGAGCCAGGTTTTATGTCCCCTCTAAAAAGCCTCAGTTGGAACAATATATTTGACTCTAGCTCATCTCTGTCTGATGATAACAGCTCCAAGGCATCAGCACAGTTGTGCACAGATAACCATGTTTCACTTCTTGGTATCCTGCCAGAAACATCTGCTGATTTTCCACTTGTTACTTGTTACAACCACATATCGTGTTATTGCACAGTAAAAACATCCAAGTTCTTAGTCATAGTTACCACACACACACACACACACACACACACACACACACACACACACAACAAGGGTTATTCTTCAGGAAAAGAAAAACTTGAATAAATTTATTGATATACTGTACATTATATATTGATATATATGATAATATTATAATAGTATTCAATAATATCATATACATCATAATTTTTTTTTCTTTTCCTGAAGTGTGTATAAACTTTTTTGACTGATATTATATATAAAATAAAATGTGATCTGCAATTTTAAAAGTTAGGTACATTCTCAGAGGTAAATTCTCTGCGAGCTAGCCTGTGTTCCTAAACGACTCCTACATTTTAAATCTACCTTCAGCCATAAAGAGGATTTTAATGATCAGTAAATCAGTGCTAGGGTCCCTGGCACTTCTTGCAATATATGCCACAGCGCAGAAATGTTTCTCGTTTTGGACATCAGTCTGCGGTTTCACTCCACCAGAGGTGCACTATAAAATAAATGTGTGAATTCATATTGACCTGATGCCAAAATACACCCAATAGATGTCTTAATACCCTCCAGACTTGAAAAGAGAGTTAGATTATACTAAGGGGAGGCTGGCATAAATGTACACCCCACTGTCTTTGAAAGATAAAATAACATTAATATAAAGTATCTTTTTTGGATTCTTTAAGCAAGTTAAAAGCTTCCTAAATTCTTAAAATTAAATTTTTTTGGTCAGACTGGATTTGCCTTTCAAATTAATTTTCACTACTGACATTTATCTGACTCCACTGTGGACGCATATGTCTTCTGGAACGCAGCACATGCACACATCAATACATCTTGGTTAAAACGTCATATTTGTGTGACCATTCGTTAATTTAAAAAAAATAAGTCCCCACGCTGCCAGTGCCAGTACGCATATGCAGAGGCAAAAAACTCACATGAATCCCGATCTGACCGTTCTCATTCAAGTCACATGACCACGCACCAGATATGATATATTATAAATGATATATTATCAGATAATAACAAAAATTAACATCAAATGTTATAGCTGAACTGCCTGCCACCTAACACACTGTATGAATGCAGATCAATTCCTGCTCTCTGTTTCACCCAAATGAGGATGGGTTCCCTGTTGAGTCTGGTTCCTCTCAAGGTTTCTTCCTATTACCATCTCAGTGAGTTTTTCCTTCCCACTGTCCGCCTCGGCTTGCTCACCAGGGACTATCTGACCATTTTGATTCATACGCACTTACATTCCATACAGACTTTCTATAATTCTTTTGATTGTGTAAAGCTGCTTTGCGACAATGACAATTGTTAAAAGTGCTATACAAATAAAATAGAATTGAATTGATTCGAATATGCATCCGAACTAAGACCATACAGAAGTCACTCAGATCCGCTCTGAAAAACATCGGGTTTATATGATCGTAAAGCCCCACCAATCTGTTTCATATTAGGGTAAAAAATTTGATTTCCTTTACTTCAGGATGGTAACATGACTGGAGCCTATGCTTACAGCCCACATAATTAATAGTAATTGAGAACTGTAAAATTCAGTTGCAGGTGTAATGAACAGGAACAAGGTAGATTTTTATAATTTTGTTCTCTTTTTTTCCCAGAATTGTTTGTCATAGTTTGTATTAGAAACTAAAACTAGATAAAACTAATTACAGGGTTCATTTACTGTAATAAATCTTTTCTTTTTACTATGTTTTATTACTCCAAAACACAAAAAGTATTAGGTATTAGTAACCATCTTATATTATGGTCAGGATTTTCTGTAGTAAACAACATGGACAGTCAGCATGAAGTCATTTAATTGTGCAGGTTAAAAAACTGATGTTTGGCTGAACTAGACAGACATGCAAGAAGTAAATAGACACACACAGTTTAATCATAAAACTTACATACTGTACGTATAAAATTTGTTGCCATTATAATGACTACTACTTGTATTATTGTATGTGTAATAGACTCATCATTGCCAAACCTAGGAGTGATTTTCAACAAAGCCCAATTGTTGGGCAGTAATTTTACAATGAACAGAATTATACTTCAGGTCAAAGTAAAGATGAAACTTAGTAAACTCATGATCAGGTCAAACTTTGTCTTCTGAAAGATATTTCTATGATATTCAAAGATTTATTTGAGAACAGCTGTCATATTCCATACCTACTGTAAGCAAGTTGTTGCTCAAGCCACTAAAGGAAAGTCCAGAAAGTTTTAATAATATCATATCATACTTTCTCAAAAATGTATACGTTTGATCATAAAACTGTGGGGGTATATTTACTTCTTGCATATCTGTGTACCGAAGTGAACTTTTAGTCAAGTTCTGTAGAGATCTAAGCACACAAGCTGGATTTAATTTTTCTTTTTTTTTTAAATGATTTTAAAAAAGTTCATCCTGCTTTGACTAGACAGCTTGCAGTATGGTCCTTCAGAGCATATTTCTGTGTTTCCAAGGTCAACACTAGCTTTAAACCTTTTTTTTTTTTAAACTCACACCAACTCCTTGTCCTATTTTTACATAACTTAAATGATAAAACTCATATACTTAACAGGCTATACTAAACATTGCCTGGGTGTCTTGTACTGTATGCCTCTGGTGTATGAGCAAAATAATGATGAGGATGATTCATAGAAACAAACAAGCTTTCCCCTAGACACCTTCCATATTAGTGTTCTCCAACTGTCCACTACAATGAAGTAAAATTAGTCCAAAGTTAGTTGGTTTGAATACCAGTGTCATATTATTTCATTTCTAATATCCTTTGGTTCCAATGATTCAACAGATGAGCGAGTAATATTTAGATATTCAGAGTGCAGAGATGTGTGTAGCGACAGAATGTAGTATACAGTATACTTGTACACAGTATATCACAGGAAGCAAAGCCAAAGCCTGTATTTCAGTGCTGAATAAACCTGATGGACACAGTAGTAGTTGTAATTTTTATATGAACAGATGCAATGCTTCTTTATACTACACAATCTAGAAATCAATGATTCAGCACAGATACTTGAACACACAGCAAAGCAAGGGGAAAATTCGTGCCAAATAAAAATAAATAATAATTTTTTAAAAAACACTAAATTTGAGAGGTGATCGACTGCAGTCCTTTAATGAAGAGGCTTGAATATTTGCACTTCAAGCTGTGAGTTTGCCTTATTGTGGTTTTGCAAAGAGTGAAACAGTGACAGTCTATTTGTCAATATAAGTGCCCTTCTTGGTCCCTCCTGCTCAATGTACTGGGGTGACCTTGTAGATCAGCAGGTGAGTGTGAGTCTGGCTGTGCTGCAGATCCACAACTGGTACATGATTAATGGCAGCAGTGGACCACTGGGACAGGACATAGGGGAAAATTTCAGAACACCTATTCTTTAGACAGTTAAAAAATGGCTTTGTTTAAAAAAAAAAAGACTTTTCAACAATTTCAGATGTTATAATTTTCTATTAGTTTAATCTTGTCTACACGCAGCTCTTCTCAGCGTGTTCCGCTTAATTAGGTTGAAGGTTTTGGAAATTCATGTTCCATGTGGTTTTGGGGAAAGGTTAAAGGTCCATGCTTTGTAAAACCAACAATATCTAACAGTACAGTATATCTTCTATTAAATTGACTATATGACTATTTGGAATTAATTGACTGAAAGCAACATTTGATATTAATAAAGCTAAGACTTTGATGTCTAAGTCTATTTTGACTGTTTTTGCACGCCTATGTGTAAAAGCTTTTAAAATGATTTATCTAGTACAGTAGGAATACTTTCCATCAGTGGAAAGTATTGTTGCTAACTAAATTAACCAAATTCCAGAGATTTCCAACTGCTAGGAAGATAAGGTGACAGGTGACATCAGCATTTTGACATTGCCATTTCTCATAGTTTTCAGTTACATGCATAGCTAGTGAGACATATTCATTTATCCATGCAGTTAAGGATTTACGCTCATACTGCTTGTCATAACCATTAAGTGTATGGGGGATGTTTTAGCCCAACCTACACTTAATAGGGATGTAACAAAAAAACAAATACATTATTCTGAATGAAGAACTAACAGATACAAATATGGATATAAACAGGAGATTTTCCTGATTTGGGAAAGACAATGTATTTTAGAGATAGTTAGCTAGCTCAGTCACATAAGATAGAAACCTTGCCACAAAATTCCACAGGACATCTAATTGTGAGCCATTATGTATTTAAGAGATGCAGCTAAGCATGAAGAACTGTATAGAATGTGAAGTTGAGTAAACCCATAATATGCAAAGTGATATTTGTGCAATTTGTGGTTATATTTTGTCAGTAAAAAGGGAAGTCTTTTTTATCCAGAAGCTGTAGGTTTTGTCCCATTTTTCCTCCACGATTTCAGGGGGCATCGTGGTACTGTAGGGTCCACATCAACAACAAAAACTGGTTACCTATAAATGCTATAAACAATTCCTGTGCAAGTCTTAAAAATATATAGAAACAGTGTAATTGCATAATGCCTCTACTACATTCATAATGCATGCATGTAAAAATATATATTATAATACATTGTTTGTTACAATATGGTATATCTTGCTGCTAATTGTGCAATAAAAGCATGTGAACAGTAAATGTGTCCCAATGTACACACTGTAAGGTTTAAACCATATTATAAAGTAAGTACTATCACAATTGTTCAGTAGCTACAGTGAAACTAATGTATGACATCACAACATTGAGAATTTAAACCTGGACTTAGAATTAATCTAGACTGATCTAATTTAATAACCCTGGGAGTTTTGGAACATCAGACACAGTTCCGTTCATTTTTGATGAATTGAATTTTCTTACAAAAATTATGGAGCAATTTGTGAGTTATAGCTTGACACAAGTTGAGTTGTTAAAAAGACTTCACACATACAAATCACATTTTGGATATTTTTAAATCTTGAGAATTGAGCTCTTTTTCTAAAGTAACACCTATCCTCACGCTCCTACAGTTTGAATAAAACATACTGAAACAAGTCCCTGAATTTACAACCACAGTCTGGTTTAACCAAAGCACAGTGAACAGCCCAAAGGCAACCCCAGAATGGTCTGTGATTAGACACTTAAAACAAGTGTCTCTGTTCTGTTCACAGCAATCAAATGGCAGATGTAAAAATCTGAGCCAAAAAAGGGCCCTTATGTGGAGGAAATTTGGATGACTTTGTCACAAAGAAGTCATCTTGGGATTTGTTGAGTAGAGGATTATCAGCCATTATCTGAGCTTGGGCCTGGATGTGCTATCATCAATCTCTTAATGCCTTTGCTGTCCTCTGTGAAATTCCCCTGCTTCAGAAATGGCCTCATTTGTCTTGGACATGTTGGAATGGCTGTGAAAAAATTACCAGGCCCTTGATAGCCAGGTGCTTAAGAGTGGCTATGTAATGTGAAATCCTTATTCGTATGGAGACAGATTACACACTTTGGCTTTGTGCCTATTAGTTGTACCATGTAGTTCTTTCATATTAATTACTCAGTTTCATCACTTCATTACTAAACCTATTTATTTAGCCAAACATTTTTGTAAATAGAGTTCCCTTAGGTAAAGGAGCAGATCTGGGGGACTCATGGACGTAGAGTATTATGGTGAACTGGTATGTTTAGATGCTGTCTTCCTCACTCTCATTGATCACTCAGGTTTGTTGACGGTAAAGTGATTGGTTGCTTTACATCTCAGGGAGCCCTCATGTCTGTGTTTCCTTCTGGCTCCCCATTTTATTTAGGCTAACTGCCATCTCTCCTTCTCTTCTGCTCTCTCCTCTTCCCTCTCTTCTCTCTCTCTCCCTCTATCTCTTTCCCTCTACCTGTCTCTCTATCGAGCTATACATGTCGCTCCTGAGCTGCCAGTGATCCAGACCCCCTCTTCCCTCTGGAGCTGTTTGACTCGTCCTGGTGTCCTGCTTTTGGTTGGAGATCCACGAAGACGGTCGTGTCCACAGCTGATGCAGACAGCTGTTCTCAGAGGACATGTGACTTCAGTCGCGTGATAGTTCAGGACTAGAGTTTCCTACAGTCTACCCGAGCCACCAATAACGAACTGGACTTAACTAAACACATCTCCTGTTACTGTATACTGAACTTCCAGTCTCACACAGTATGATGCAGATCAATCCCTGCTATCCGTTATCACCCAGATGAGGATGGGTTCCCTGTTGAGTCTGGTTCCTCTC
>JAQMYJ010000004.1:12593229-12604675 GCA_030014305.1 Clarias laeviceps
TCATCAGGGACAGTCTTATCATTTTGATTCATACACATTCACATCTCATACAAACTTAAATAATTCTTTTGATTGTGCGACAATGTCAATTGTTAAAAGCGCTATACAAATAAAATAAAATTGAATTGAACTGAATTATTTTACATTACTATTTATTTATTGTAAATACTCTACCTCTTAGCATTCTACTTCTTGTTGATGATGATGATATGTATTTAAGAGGTGATAAATTCAGTGATACACAACAATAATTAGGAATTAACACTTAAAATGTATAATATATACTGTATATACTGTATACAGTGTTGGGGGATGTTACTTTTTAAAGTACTGTAACTAATTTAAAGTAGTAAGTTACATTTTCTGATAAAAAGTAACTAGTTAGAGAACTTTTCCATTGCAGAAAATGAAAACTCCTTTGTGATTTCTCATGCATGTTGTTTTGGTCAAGACTTTCATAATTATTCTACCATCATCACTTAGCAAAGTTTGGCCCATAATCTGTTAACTTCTAACAGCAGGAATAACAGAGGGGGGCGGGTTATGGGGGTCGGCGCTTGTAGGATGGAATCTTGTAGGACACACACACTAACGGAATCACTGCTGTCTGGCTCACGGATTACATAAATTTTCTGAATAATGGATAAAAAATTTTTACAACCAAAAAATATAACTGAATAACTGAGTACTTAAATGGCGGATCTAACGAGTTACAGTAGATTACTTGTTATACCAAAAAATAATCCAAGTACTTTTACTTTGTAACGCGTTTCACCCAACATATACTGTATATGTACATATGTACAATCAACAAAACAATACAACACCATCAACAACGATGATGATAATAATAATAATAATAATAATAATAATAAATTTAAAAAACGATGAAAATAATAACAATAATAAATGGAGGTACGAGAGTGGCTTAGTGGTTAAAACTGTCAGCTCAAATCTCACCTCTACTCTGTGTGCATGGGTTTTGCACAATTCTTGGTTAGCTTTGGTTTATTCTCACGGTCCAAGGACATGCGGTGTACTGTAGGTTGACTGTTTTTTCACAATTGCCCATAGTGTATGATTGGTTGTGTAAGTGTGTGTCTGCTTAAGCCCTTCAATGGATTGGCACCTCATACAGGGGGTACCCCAACTTGTGCCCTTTGTGCACACAGTGATAGAACTGGGACATGAAATGTGGACTTTTGGACTGAGTTAAACTTGATTTTTTTTTTTTAAGTTAAACATTTTAAACTAAAACACCAACATTTTAATTCCTAAAATACACTACATTCTCAAATATTTCATTTGATATTGTTACTTTACTTTCTGTAGCAAACTAAATATTAGGTGGATAATATTTCCTAGCCTTTATGCTAGCAAGCCAACCATTAATCCCCACTTTCTAGGGTCTATGACAACACAGGATAATCACTAATTATAAATCAAAGCAGGAAGTTAGCCAAGAAGGTAGCCACCCAACAACTGCTTACTTATGTTACTACTGCTTACTACCTTATTGTATTATTACTGTCACTCTAATGTAAGACAAAAAATAAACTAAAGAGTACAATTAGAAATTGTATCTATTATATATGCACATTTCATGCATTTATTTCATAATACAACCTCAGACAAACAACTAGATATAACTTTTTTTTACTGTGCCATTATTTATTTAACAAAAAGCAGAAGTTTTGGCAGTTTGCTGGACTAGAGCATTCAGGTGTGTGTTATCACAATGCCAAGAGGGAAGGACAAAAGCAATGGTCTCAGAAAAGCAATTGTTGCTGTACAGCAATCTGGAAAGGGTTATAAAACCATTTCCAAATAATTTGAAGTTCAACATGCTACAGTAAGAAAGATTATACCAAGGTCAGACAATACAATGCTCAGAGCAATATAAAAAACACAAGAGTTACATCTCAGACTCTACAGCCTTCACTGAGCATGTTAGAGACTGAAAAGAGAAAGAGACTTTCAGTGAAGACTGAAGAAGTGCAGTTTGTTTGGAAGGGTGCCAGGAAAAAGCCTCTTCTGTCTATAACAGAGGTTCGAAAAAAAATGCATCTGATATACTTTGGAGATATCCTGAGCCCCTAGTCAGTACAGTATCTATCTATCTATCTATCTATCTGTCTATCAGTCTATATAGCCAGTTTCATCATACTTGACACTATGCTTGGTGGGTTTCCTCCAGGTAATCCGGCTTCCTCCCACAGTCCAAAGATGTGCAGTTTAGGCAAATTAGCATTCCAAAATTGCCCAGTGTGCGAGTGTGTGTACTGTATGTGTGTGTGTGTGTGTGTGTGTGTGTGTGTATGTGTGTGTGTGTCCTGTGATGGATCGGCACCCTGTCCAAGGTGTACCAGTCTCGTGCCCCAAGTCTCTTGGGATAGGCTCCAGGCCCCGTGACCCTGTATACAGGATTATAGACAATGAGTGAGTGCGCGAGTGTTGTTGTTGTTGTTATTACTTAATTACCTAATGCTATGCGGCAAGTGTTATTTCATTATTTTTTTTTCAAAAACTAGCATTGTTTCAGAATGTAGAAAATAAATCCAATCTTTTTATTCTGGAATTCAAACAAAGTTTGTGTCCAAACTTTTACCTAGTACTTTATAAATACTTGATATTTTCTACTTTACCCTGAAGGCCATTGTTATTTGTTCTTTTTAGCTGCAATGGCATTTATTTTATCTTTGGTTGTAACTGTAAGATGACTAACCTTATCTTTGGTATTTTCTTTTATCACTCTGTATGCCAAGCAAGTGTGTATTTTTACCATGGTGAATAATTTAAATGCTGCTCAATGTTTTTTCTTTATCCAAAGGACAGATTTCTTTTTTATTTACATAAAAATAAATCTTGCTTTCTTATCACATTGTTTAACTTAATGCCAATACACTTTACAAAGGGCATTCTGCTCACTGTCTGATGTTGATTATCCCATATCTTCTTTTTTTTCTAATTCCGTGTTATCTCTGGCAGCGAGTGGATGCTTGCAGCTTACATCTTCTAATTAACATTAGAGTCACCAATTGACAAATTCCCCAGTTAAACAGCCATAAGATTTGGACTGGAATTGCAGGTGACCATTTTTAAATTTAGAACATGGCCAGGCTGAATGATGTTATGTAATCTTATTTCAGGTGACTCTTGAAATATATTATGTACATTATAATTGGTATCAAGTCATTAAATGCACAACACTACATTTTCCATTGCTCAGAGACTTATCCCCCTGATGCTTTGCTTCCATTTATCTGCAGTGAGGTCAGTGACTATTTACTTTCAGTTATTTAATATGCTGTTCTAAAGATGAATATGGAGAAAAAATAAGTTCTATAGCCAGGAATAAATTTTTAGGTGATGAATAAATATCTATATAAATAAAAGAAAGGTTACGTCTTTACGTTAGTCTTTTAATGAAATCTTTACATTTCATACATCAGAGCCCCCGAAACCAGTCTCTATCTTTCTGTACTGTATATCTGTATGTCTGTCTAGCCAGATTATATCACAGCATCTAGCGTTTTTCTTTTTCATCAATGTAGTGCATTTGCCTTGAGGTGGGTGTGGCTATATGCATCGCTCAACAGAGCCAGTCAACACAATAGGTTACTGTATATACACAAAGTATGCGAACCACACCGGGAAGATGATAATGCACCTACAAGCCAGCAAAATCCTCTATACACACACAATAGTGCGATTCATCACGGCTTACTCCAAATTAAAATGTTGAGTAGAAGGGATGTTATAAGCAGTTTTGTGCCAGATTATGAACCCCAAGTTTTACCAGACGCAATGCGTCACACTGGGTGGGTGCATCTTAAATTGACTGCTGAACAGAAAAATTTATATTTTTAATAGGGTAATTTTATATTTTCACCACTAAAATAACAGTGCTGAAGTGGTGAATTTTAACACCCTGGAGTCGTTTTATCTTTATCTGATATAATTTTTCATTTCTCATCATTCGATCACTCTCCGATTATTGAACAGGGAGGAGGGGATTTGGCTGAAAAAAGTACAATTTAGAACATAAACAAGTCGTAAGATACTCAACTTACGACATACAGTAGCAAGAGACCATGTACAGTAGAGGTCCACTTCTGTCAGGCAAGAATAGAAAGCTGAGACGGCTGTGGGCGCAGGCTCACCAATACTGGACAGGTGGAGGCACCTGTGAGGCACACAGATGGCAAGGTTAGGATTTGTCACCAACAGTGTGACTCCATGGACCCAACCTGCCTTGTGTCAATCCAGGATGGGGGAGGTGGTGTAATGGTGTGGGAAATGTTTTCTTGGCCCACTTCTGGTCTACTAATGTACAATGAATTATATATTAAGCATCATAGGCTATGTGACTTTCGCTTTTCACCATGGTTGAATTATCATGCTGGAAGGTTGAAGCAACTGGCGATTTCAAGCATGAAAATGCACCGTGCCACAAAGCAAAAGTCAAAACTGATTTCATGAACATGACAATGAGTTCATTGTTCTTGAGTGGCCTGAAAAAGATCTGAATACAATAGAACACCTATGGGGAGAGTCACAGCATAAAAGTGCCCTTGAAAAATCTGCAGGAATTGTCTGATGCAATCACGTCAACATCGACCCTAATCCCAAAGGAATGTTTCCAACATTTTTGGCTGTTTCAATAGTTAAAGGAAGCCTCTCTGCTCAGTGTTTGATAAATGTATAATAGTCCAATGTTAAAGCAAGCACATTATGTTCTCTTTTTAACAGTTAAAGTGATCTTGGCTGAAGAATAATTTTGGAAAATTGGTTTTGGAGTGGAATGAAATAACAGGGCTCCGTATCCATCCCGTGTTTACCACTGAACTGAGTTCATTTGGTTTCAATACTCACACTGTGTATGGAGGAAAGAAATGTGTGGGGCTTCACCAACACTATGGAAGTTATGTGGCAGCCTCTCCTTTTGCAGACTCCTTCTAAGGGGCTACAACAATGCATTTTATCTACATAAAAGGAAAGAAAACTAGTCCAAATGAGCATCAGCTTAGAGAAAGAATATTTCCATTTCACGGATAATTTATAGCACTATTTCTCAAAAGCATAACAAACTTAAAAGAGCATATTTATCCATCACTGGGAGCTATGCACTCTGTTCTTGAGAGATTTTTTCTGCACAGCTGCCGTCTGTCTATTTCTGATGATGCGCGGTTTGTTGGGGGACTCGTCCTCCTCCTCCTCCTCCTCATCTTCCTCCTCCTCCTCCTCCTCCTCCTCCTCTATAGCTGAATGTGAAGACTGAGCCAGTCCATTAGAGCTATGCAGACCCAATCTGCTCATAAAGACAACCATTTAATTAGAGCTTCTGTCTCAGCCATGTTGGGCAGAGTTGGGCGTTAGGGAATCCAGGCACCTGAGGCATGCATCGTAGCACTTTTAGCACTTTTATTTCTGTGAAACAGACACAATGAAAATTGCTGGACTGAGAAACCGTTTTTGTTGTTTTGGAACTGTATCTATGTACGTGTATAACATAACCATATTTCCTGCTAAGGATTTTTTATTTAGTTATGTCTGTGTTCCAGGTGGTAATGTGCAAATGATTTTACTTTGGACACTATTTTTTATGTGCATGAGTTCAGAAGTACATAAACAAGCAGGAATTAAATAGACACCCATAGTTTTATGGGGAAAAAATGCACCATTTAACAAGCAGGGTTTAGCTGTTTATATATTATTAATACTTTGACTTTCCTTGAGTGGCTTTAAGAGAAACAACCCATCTGCTGTAGTTAGAGAATGAGAGGATTGGTCTCTACAGGTCTTAAAAACATCACAAAGACATCTTTCAGAAACACCATGTCGACCTGGTCATGACTCTCCTGATATTTCGCCCTTTTCTTTAAACTTACCTATAATTCTGTTAACAGTAGAAAGAGGTATTTCAAGAGTCCTAGCTACTTGTCTCTGGGATATTACACCTCTAGACTTTACAACAAGCCAGGCTCTTTGAAATCATGCGTAAAAGATGGGTAAATTTCAGTCAGAAAAAATTTTTTGTCATAATTTATGATTGCATTACTTCTAATTACTAATGATAAAAATAATAAATTGATATTTAAATATGTTAAAATGAAATGTTACACAATGCCATTTAATATGCTTGTCTCTGAAAGTTGAGATACAGTTTTGGACTAAAAAGTTAAGACGAATTCAACTAAATACATTTCAACTAGAATGTTGGTGGAAAGGCTGCAACTGCAAAAAGCCGTGAGGGTGAAAAAAATCATTTATAATATAATATAAATATTATCATCTATAATATAATATCCTTGGGTCTTAAAGCCAAAACAAAAGAAAAATTAAAAGCAATCTATCCATAAAGTTTGCAAATCCATTTAAAGTTCTGCAAATGCATGTGCAAAAGTTCAAGACCCATGACCTCTAGTACAGTATGTAGTCCAGTTTTGTGAGGACAAAATAAACTTCAGCTAAACAAAGTGAAATCTGCACTTTGTGTTTTACCTACACATGAGCATTAAAACCTGTTAGTTAACTTATTCTATTCATGTCCTATTTTATATAAAAATCACTGATTAGTTTTTATCATATTTATTATTTATATATATTAGAATCTTTTTAAATATTGTTTCCTCACCTCTGATTAACGCTTATCCACTTCTGACTAACGTTGATGCAGCTCTAAAATTTGTTAAAGTTTCCAGAACAGCCTCTCAACAGATTCGGTTATTTATATTGTTTTGACAGATCAAACCGTACTGTATTCTACAGTATATTACGTTGCTAAATCAGCATTTATGATATTTCTGTCTGCTGTGACCAATCACATTGCATCACATGTCTCTTGCATCAGCTAGATAATCAGTTAAAGTTCGACAATATATATGACAAATATACCACAATATCTGTAGTGTGGAAATGACAACCCTGGTTCTGCCGATTCAGACAAAAGACCTGAACAGAGTGAATTGTGTGGTAAATATTCTTTATATTGTGATTTTAAAATTTTTATATTATTTAGCTTTTTTTGCATTGAAATGCATGATGGGTTGTTCAGTTCTGTTGCTGATGTAAAAAAAAATGTTTATGGTATTCAGCTGGTATGTTTATTCCTTTCATTATGTTGTATGCAAAAAAATATGTTGTTTAGCAATAAATTCTAGCTTCAATTCACTTTTTTTCAAATAAATATTCTAATTTATTTTACTAGTATGTTGTGGTCTGCCTTACCTTGGGCAGTTTATAATTTACAGTACCTACCACTTTATTTACCTAAACACTACAGCTGTGCAATAAATCATATACTATATCAGACTAAACTGTACTGTACTGTACTATACCATACTATAGTATACTGTACTATACGATAATAAATGCATCAAATTAAGTTGCAAACAAAATGTGTAATCTTTGGGACGCTCAGCTACTGCAAACATTTAGTACACAAAAAAAAATGTCTCTCTACTTTGCATGTAACATGATTTTTTATATTTTTTTAAGTAACACAAGGTTCCTTCGTAGTCCAGTAATTATGCAACATAACCATGAACATGAAGCCTAATTAAAAGAATGTGTTCTGTTTCAGTAATAATGAATGAACACACACAAAAAAAAATAGTTTCCACAGTTTAATTGCATAATTCGATGTAATTACATCATGGGGCACCGAGGTAAGGTGCAAACTGAGGCACACAATGCTACTTGTACTTGCTTTATACAGAAAAGAACAGGCACTGAAACATTGTTTGTTATGTCAATAACTGATTATTTAGTTTAAAGTATCCAGACCTAAGCCAAGATTTCATAAAAGTTTGCAAGTAAACTGATAATGCTTTTCATTAAAAAAGCATTATATATTGTAAATATACCATACTGTATTGTACTAAAGTCTTGAGCCCTCATTTCTTCATATTATATGAAATAAAATTAAATGAAATTAAAATAGTATTATTTTTTTAATATATTAAAGAAATTTGTATAAATATTTTACTATTACAGACTAAAGATTGCCTAAAGATACAATTGTAAAAATTAAAAATGAAGCAATTTTCAGAATTTGATTAGTGTAGTGTAGTGGTTAGCGCTGTCGTCTTGCATTCCTGTCTCTGTGTGTATGGAGTTTGCATGTTCTCCCCGTGCTTGGTGGGTTTACTCCGGGTACTCCGGTTTCCTCCCACAGTCCAAAGATATGCAGGTTAGGTTAATTGGCATTCCCAAATTGCCTGGAGTGTGTGAATGAGAGTCTGAGTGTGTGTGTGTGCCCTGTGATGGATTGGCACTCTGTCCAGGGTGTACCCCACCTCATGCCCTAAGTCTCCTGGGATAGGCTCCAGGTCCCCGCGACCCTGAATACAGGATTAAGCGGTATAGACGATGAGTGAGTGAGTGAGTGAGTGATACTGTAGTTCATGTGATTATTGATGAATGTATTGACTGTAAACCACTATTTGATAGTGACCCAGGGATGCTTTTTTTTTGTTAATGTGCATTTTTAAAGCACATTTATGGGTTGCTCAAAATTTGGTAATGTTTGTTAATTAATGTTTGTTATGAAATTAAATAGACTTTGTTGGGGGAAAGTTTCACAAATAAAAAAAAAAGTATTTTTTTTTACTTTCTTGCAAAGCAGAAAATAAAGATGTATATAACTAAGATTTTGGTTGGATTCTCAGACAGGGCCACATATGACTGCAACATTTTTATTCTGTCCAGTAAATTTTGAAGGCTTTAATCTTGCCTCAGGGGAAGACACATATAATGTTTAGTGTTGCACTAGAAATCCATGAAGGGAAATGATGCTGAATCATTAACACCTCCATTACTGTGAAAATTAGTATTTTGAAATGACTGCAGTATATTGTTTCAGTCTTTCCTGAATGCCAACTCAATCTCATGAAAGCAGGATGAATTATGCATCAAATAAATGAGATGAATGATTTTTGTTTGAAAATTTATTTAAGGTCTTTCAAAAACAATGGCTGTCTCTGAAAATCACGACTTACCTAACCTGGTATTGTTGCTTAATTACATGGTTCAGTGGAGTATGCTTTTAATCAGTGAATTTTTCACCTAAATACAGTACAATTTAACAATAGGAATAGGAAATTTGAGCAGTGTCATTCAGCTAAAATCTGTCCTATGAGCAGGCCATTATAGACATGCCACAAGCTCCTATTTCAGAGACCTCCAATTTCTCCTGCCCACTTCAAAGAGGTTCATGGGAATAGGCAAAAGGTCTTTAGAAGCAGCATCAAGAGCAAAATACAGAGAGAGAGAGAGAGAGAGAGAGAGAGAGAGAGAGAGAGAGAGATAAAAGACATACATATTCAGAAAGATGTTGCCCAAAGAGAAGGAGATATGAGAGATAAAAGATTCTCTTTGAACCCTTTTTCACTGAATTCCTACAGCTTTTAAAGTGTCTGTTCGATGTCAATAGATGCAGAATGCAAGACCTGCAGCCTAATAGTGCAATTCAATAAACTGATATTTCATGTGCAGACAAATACATGACCATACTCAGATATGAATATTTGTATTTATACACTTTTTTTTAAAGTAGCCTTTAGGTAATTTAATTTACTAGACCAGTAGGTATATTTGCAAAGGTGAGGATGAACTGAAAAATTAGCAAATGTTTAAATATAATAAAGACTTGACCTTATTGATTATATCTTATGACTTATAAGATGTAACTGGGTTAGGTGGTGTATAAATTTGGTCTTAAAAGCAGGTGTACAACCTTAAAGTGTTACTTACAAACATTAAATGAGACAATGTTAAAAATCATTATTTAGAAATAATTTGGTATTTTTAGTATTTTACTGTCTAGAAAGTAAAATTCCAACTAAAACTGCTTTATCATTGTATTATAATGATAAAAGGCTGTTTATTTTGTTCAAGTTTTACCTAAACTTTTCTCAGACATGGCCACATATGACTACAACACATATGACTAAAGTTTTTTTTGCAGAACTGTAATGTACAAAAGTTGTTCTTGAGTTCTTGAGCCACTGATTGTGCGGAAGAACAGAACAGAGTTATGAAAGGAAAAACTCTCCTATATAATCCCTGGCTACACTAATGCACTTATCCCAGTGTTTCACCAGTGCTTGGATACATTAAGGAGAAATCAAAGTTTCCTCAGTAGAGTTATGATCAGACTGCTTGCTTCTTGTTTGAAATGCTGGCCTCCCGGGAACTCCTTTAATGTCTCAAACTGGGGAAATCACTTGTAGTGAGGTCAGGGCTGTATGAGGATGTGCCAATAACTCAAAAGCAAGTGGTGTTCATGAATGATTGTGTGTACAGCTCTCACAGATGCATCTCTTCCACAAGTTGGCGACAAGATATCCGTCACTTTTCGAGGTGTTCCACTTGCTGACTGTTCACAAGAATGACTGCACTGGGCTCGGAGTCACCTCAGTTGGGATCGTCATTCATGGATGTACAGCCTTCTTTAAAATGTTTGCACCATTCAAATCTTTCGTTTGTGACTAAGAGTCTCATTACCATACTTTTGCTTAAAGTCCTCTGCCTGTCTCCTGTTGGTTTTACTTCATTCAGGAGAAATTTCATCACAAGTCACTTCATCATTTAGAAAGTGACATACAGTACTAGCTAAAACTCCCCAAACTCCTTAACTCCTTGAACACACATACTGATTGGGTAGACTTTGATATACTCTGATTGTTGTAGGCGTGGGCAACTGGGCCTCTTCATTTTCTTTACCATATACCCTGCTGGCTCCCCAACTGTCTGGCAGATGCCTCTTTCTGCTTTTAACAGCAACAGCAGCAGCACTTAAACGGCCCAGTCACACACTTCATCTTGCCTGCACTCTGCTGATAAGTTTTCTAAATCCATCCATTACTCCATCAAATGACACTGTCCCAGATGGCTTGTGAGAAAAGATATTACTTATTGTTTACCATGTGGTGGGCTGCAGGGAAGCCATTTTTCACTTGCATTAAAATGAAAGCTGCTAATAGCAGCATGTTATAGCGTTAGCATCAGGGTTTTAGCAGATGAGCTTTGCTATGCTAGTTTAAATCCTTAGAGTCAGTATGATGAGCTGCACTTGTCTGATGATGCATGTTTTATGGGTCAGTAAATATACAAAATGAACACCATCCTTTCAGAAAAATAAAACCCAGTTGGAGAAAATTCTTTTAATGATGATGGTAATAATGCAACAAACACACATGGAAGACTAAATAAAGCTAATTACCAAGACATTAATGGAAGGTAACTGCATTTTTATGTCCTTTGAATGTTTTAGAAGGTGTTTTGTTTGCTTGTGTCTGTGCTGAACAAAGCACAGACACAAGCAAATAAGAAAGTCAATACCTCATGGTTTTAAAACACCCCTGCTGTAAGGTTTTATAATATTGTAAGACAATGTAATCTAATAAGAAGATTCCTGTCCCTTGAGAACAGACCCCTCACT
>JAQMYJ010000004.1:12618654-12628690 GCA_030014305.1 Clarias laeviceps
AAAATGACCAGTTAACAGCACCTCAGATTAGAGGCGTTATGAAGTCTTTACAGAGCAGAAGTAGCAGAAACATCTCAATAACAACTGTTCAAAGGAGATTAATGCATTTTTTGGACGCCTTCAGCATTCCTTTACAATTTAAAAATAAATAAAAATCAGGAACCATCATGGAGTTAGAAAGTGTTCTAAAACTTTTGAACGGTAGTGTATATTTAATATAATAATCATGAACTTACTGCTTAACAGCATGTACTGTAAATAAACACATCCTGATGCAGGTTCTAATGATACGTGGATGTGTATTCGTTCCAAGCACTCCAAGCTAGAGTTCCACTGACCTGGTGTGGGTTTTGTTCTTCTTGGTTCAGTTATCACAGACAAAGATAATAAAACTCAAGCGGCACAGATCTATGCCAGCAACACATAATACTGTAGGTTAATGACGATTAAAAAAAATACATAACCTCAAGAGTCCTGACCTCAACAAACACCTTTGTTCAACATCAGTGTCTGACTTCACAAATGCGTTTCTGGAAGAATGGTAAAAAAATTCCTTGACCTTGTGGAAAGCTCTCCCAGAAAAGTTGACGCTGTTACAGCTGCAAAGAGTGGACAAACATCATATTAAACACTACGGATTAAGAATTGCATGTTAATCAAGTTCATATGCATGTGAAGGCAGTTGAGCAAATACTACTATATATTACAGTATATACTATAGATAATTTTTATTCATTAATAGTGTTATAAAACAGGGTTTTTATGCAATTGTTTCAAACAAGTGAGGAGCTCCAGAGACACTGCCGAAGATCTTTTAAAAGAGCTTAAATGAAATTAATCTCACTTGGCAAGCTAATGTATCTTCAAGACATTTTACAGTATGTAAATCTGAAATACCTATTAACTCTTACTGTCCTTTCCCTGCTATCATTTACTTACTACCAACTTACGTACATGCAGCAGTAAGTAGCCGTTTAATTGTTAAAGGCCAATGCGTTTAGGTGGGAAGCTCAGGGTAACTTTGTCATTTATAAAAACTGTCTCAGTGTGACAAAGTGTATGTAATAAGTATTATAAAATGGATTCATTAGACAAAATTATAGCTTGCCTACCTTTTAACTGTACCTGGTGTAGATCATGATTATCTCAGTCATAGTGCAGCCAGTCTGTTAATTCTCATTTCCTTCAATGTTAAAATGTGAGACAGAACTACTTAACATTTCCACACTGAAATAAACTTTACAAAATGTTATTCTAAGATGCTCAAGCTCAGTCACAAAGAGGGAAAATGTTATTTATTTTGCAGTTATTTAACTACAGAAGCTATATGCACTATATAGCCAATGGTACAGTATATGGACATTTGAAGAACACAATTGTCTAGAAAATCTTTGCTGAAACATTAAGAGTTGCCCTTTACAGGGAAAAGGGATCAATGGCAAACATGTTGCAGCACACCATTGCCCCTGTGCATAAAGCAAGGCCCATAAAGATATGGTCATAAAGACCTCAACCCCACTGATGAATTGGAACGCTTACTGCATGCTTGCCCTCCCCATCCATCATCGGTGCCTGACCTCAATAATGCTCTTGTGGCTGAGTAGACACAAGTCCCAATAGTTTCTTCTAGTGGAATTTTTTTGTTCCCAAAATTGGACTAAAATTAGTGCAAAAAGGGTGACATTGTTTGATATTGTTTTAACATAACCACTGACGTCACACCTCCTCATATAATAATATATACTGTAATACAGTAGTTGTCCCCATTGTTTTAGAATTACAGATATTACAAACATGAAGTCATACCTGCTCATACAATGTGAATGTCTTCATTGTTTTATAATTATAAGAAAGATAAGTGGTAACACATGAAATCAGTGTTAAACTTTTTTTTTTTTTTTTTTTGCATGTCAGTGCAAAGTGCTTCCATCTGACAGGTTAGCCTTTTTTTTTTTTTTTTTTATCTCTGACACATTATGTAAACCTGTAGTGGCTTTTTCTAAAGCAGCATATAGTGGGTACATGTAATAAAAAATAGTAACACTACAATGGTGATAAAAAAAATATGCAGCTGAACTTTTCGAAGTTGCTTACATGTCACCCACAGCACCATATTACGCAACATCAACCTTCTTGTTCTTTTTCTTGTTCTGAATTTTGTGGCACTAATACTAACCCCCAAAACCTTCAGCCAACGAAGTTCCATATTTAAGTTAATGGGGGCACATGACCTACTGAGTCAATTAATTGCCTTGCATCCATTTGCCTGTATCTAAAGCACCAGAATCCTTTGAAACATGACCTCAAGGCCAAACTTGAGCTTTAATCATAATCAACAAAGAAGCTGCTGAAGAATTTCAATCTTCATAGAGGAGTTAAAAACTCCAATTAAAACCATTGAACTAAATCATCTTGAGGAAGTAATCAGCTTCTGATAGACCTGTGTACCTAATTAACACTGTGACACACAGAGGAGAAAATCTTTTGGATTTCAGACATGAGCGATCCCTTTGTTGCAGATGCTGAATTCTCTTTCTACTTTGTCTTTCAACTGGCCTTCAGTGTCTCTGTTAAAATATTAAAAATATGAGTGGATAAACTATTGGGACAAGGGGAAATCTACAGTATTGACCTTGGTGCTAGTCCACCATTGAGTCATAAGCACCTGAAGTGCGACCAAGACCAACTGAAGATCAACTGATGTGATGTTCAGACATGGTGTACAGCATAGTCCATTTCACTTCCCCAGTCTTTGCAATATATTTTATATTAAAAAAGGCTTAATAAATCATAGACAAAATGTTTGCACTTTGCATACTTTGTCTTTATTTGGGTCAGTGTAATTTTTTATTCACATCTCAGTATGACCTCTGCATCATTTCTCCATGAAGCCACCAGTAGGGTGACAGTATGGTAGACGTACAGTACTGTATGTAAATCTCACATAACATGCTACTGAATCCCTGAATCATTTTGTGCTGTTGTTAGACATTATGGATAGCCCAAAAGACACTTTACCCCACTGGGTCACAACAATATCAGCAGCAAGGCTAGAAAAGAGGCAAAAATTCATCTTATTGTCCCTTTCACAGAAACCTGTGATTACTGAGTTATTATCATCCAAGGTTCCACATTTTTCTAGCCTGGTTTGTAAACTGAAATAGGCAGCACTTAACCAATGAATCTGTATTGATCTCTGTGTGTTTTTGTTTTTTTTAATCAAGGTATAAGGATGTAAATTAGCTACAAAAGCCACAAGCACATAGATAGATGTTCCCGTTCAAATGATTTGTAAGGTTTTCTAAATTCTAAATATTCTTTGAACAACCTCAGCAAGCTTTCTATAAACAACAGAATAAAAGACCTCATCTATTAATCATTTTTATTCATCAGCATGTTCTTCAAAGCTTTAACACGAGGTACATAAACTTAGCAAAAAGTAAGATGACAGATGAACATTTTATTAAGATGCTTCATGAAAGTAGTAAATCTTTATTAAGCCTAATATCTTTTGTAAAAGGTTATAATATACTACAAGTACAAAAGGACTTTTATCAAAATGTAATTAGATCAAAAGAAAAATAAATGCATCTTATTATATTTGGCATTATTATCTTTGTTTTTAAGTTATTAAGCCGTGACCAGTAAACTGGGTTCATGATTTGAATTACAATTGTAGTGACTTTTATAGTAGTTGCAGATGATCAACATCAACACAACATTGCATTTTTTAAATAATAATCAAAATAATAATAGTAATAATAATGCTATTAAGAATCATTGATTATATTATTATAATAATGTTATTAAATATAATAATAATAATAATAATAATAATAATAATAATAATAATAATAATGATGATAATAATAATAATACTATTACTGTAATACTGCTACTAATACTACTACTAATAATAATAATAATTATTATTATTATTATTATTATTATTATCTGATAAGATTTAGGATGTGCTTATAATGTAGCATCAGGATTTCTGGTTCAGTCTTTGGTTCTTGAGAGAATTCTGAAGGTTTTGTGAATGTAGTTTTCATGTCCTCATAAATTTCCTTCAGGTTTTCCCATTCTCCCAAGAACATTACTTTAAGTGGATTGTTTACATTAAATAGTACCTTGATGAACATAAGTGTATGAATGTGTGTGTACTTGCTACTTCGCAACAGTCTGCCTCCTATCCAGGGTGTATTTTTGTCTCGTACACAGTGTTCTTGGGATTGGCTTCAGATCCATCACAATACTCTGCAATATAAAGCAGTTAATGAAGATGAATGAGCGTATCTACAGAGAATCATTTTGTTCTTTGCTGTTTTTATAATAGGGTTCATGTTTTTAAGGGCGATGCATATACAGCATAGTGATCTGTTTGATTTCAGTTTATTATTTCCTTCGACAAGCCAGAATTTTAAATATTGTGAGGTTGCATCTGGTTTATAAATTTGTCTTCCTTTATTATACCATGTCTACAGTGTAACACACTACATTAAACCAAACAGCACAAACCTTTTCCTGCAAAGCACAGACCATATAAAACAAATGAATTGCAAGTGAGGACCTTTGTGCGTTTATTGAAGTGGCTGTAAAGATGGTGCATTGATTTGCTGTAATAAATAGATGTGCAGGAACTGGCACTCAAGCCGAGCTGAGGTGAAGAAATGAAAAAACATGCATTTCTATGGCACTTATGATGACTTCTTGTCAGGCAATGATATTCTTAAGTGAAATTTTGTTTACAGTTATATCAGTACTACATCACTGTGCAAAATACTACAGTCACTGAATGTAAATGAGGGAAACAAAATACAGTAGTAGATACAATTAATAACAGATGCAGTAAAATTTTTACATTTAAAGAACAAAAAATTACACATAATTCCATTTGTAGTTAAATATTTCAGTTAAATTAGGAATAGCTTATTCTTGAAACAGCTTATTGTTATAGTCCAAATAAAAAATATAATATCCCCAAGAATAATCAAAACATTACAGTCCTGAGACTTTGGCTACCTTTCTGTGGCTTTCGCACTGTGTGAGTAGATGTTTCTAAAATGGTTCTAAAATGTCTTACGTACCTTATTTGTTTCCTCCCTGGTCAGGAGGGAATTTTACATGTAAAGCAAACAGTAGCACTTCTGCCAACTGCTAGTAATGTTTTTTTAATTTCAAGCATAACAATTTATTGATTCATTTAAAATGTCAGTAAGCTTGCTGATTTCTAAATTATATTTTACAACAGCCAATCACACATCAAATATTAGTAAAATGCCAGGTATAAACAGTCCCCTTTTATAAGCCATTCATCAAGTGATCTTTTATATTATTCACTTGCTATATTTATATCACTGGACTATCCATCTTCCATTTTAGAAAAATGCATTGTGAGAACATGACATATAAGGGGTGAGATCAAAACTTGGGTTTCTACAAAAAAATAATAAAGTTGAGAAGAACCAACAGCTTCATCTTATTCTATATTATGTAACACCTTATTAAATATGTATACTGTAGAAACATTTCTTTTTTTTTTCTTTCATTTCTTTTTTTAAAGAAAGTTAGGGGCATTTAGTTTTGCTAATCTACTACCAAAGCTTTTACAAGGCCTTGCACAGTGTTATTATTATTATTATTATTATTATTATTATTATTATTATTATTATTATTATTATTATTATTTGTGTATAACTCACAGAATATGATGCAGGCTTTGATACTAACATTTCTGGAGTGTGTAAACTTAGGTTAAGGCTTCTGAATACTTTTATACATCAATAAGCATCACATTCACCTGCTACAGAAACAGATACAGTAGTTCTTAAATTCCAGACTAAATGTTTGCAGTCAGTGGCATTCAAAGAAGTCAACATAGTGAATATTAGTAAGGCTGTTTGTATACCTTTGATACAGTTATTAAAATGCCATTATTTAAAGCGGATCATGAAGAAATGGGGAGATTATGTGTGTACAGGATGTTTCTGTTGTAGATAGGAGTTTAAATAAAAGCCTACAGATGGTGAGGCATCTGTGATACCTATTACACTAAACTCTATGAAGGGTTTCAAATTATGCCCGTGTTATGTTTATAGAAAGTAGGTGTGCAAACCTTCCCTGCATTATTTTTTTTTTTTTTATGTAATAAAATGGTATCCAGGGGCAAGGCCTAATCACTGGGACTCTTTACCAAAATGATGTTTGACAGTGAGTGCTGGGATGAAAAGCCAACAAATAGAAATCAATAATCATAAATCCAAAAGAGAGTCTGGGATTATAACAAGTAATGACTACAGTGGACAACATGAAGTATTGAGACACTAAAGGGAAAACAAGGGGGAAAAATGAGAAGCCACAGTCAGAACAATCAGAAACAACAGCGAACAGGATTATAAATGTACAGACTAATAAGACAAAATAAGGCTAATGATGACAAACGAGTACAAGCACAGTTAGTATGTGCTCAGAGCAGAGCTGGGCTATCACTCAGTGTCAAAGATGAATTTTGTATCATTATATATTTTACAACATACATGAAGTGCAGAAATGCAGGGGACAAGAATAAAAATCATCTGATCATAGTGGGTCTTGGTGCAAATGCAACTGCACACAAACAACATGCAAACATAAAAAAACTTTTTTTTTTACCATGCAATTATTTATTTAACAAATAAATAATGGCCAATAATAAAATACCAGCATAATTCAATAGCTTGATCCATCTTTAGCAGCAATATCTTGAAGTAATAATTCCCTGGCCCTGTCAAATCACTGGCCCATTCTTCTTTACAACATTGCTTCAGTTCATTGAGGGTTTTGTGCATTCGCTAATGCACAGCTCTCTCTTAAGGTCCTACCACAGCATTTCAGTTGGGTTGAGGTCCTGACTTTGCTGGGACGTCCACTCCTGGGAAGATTGTAAACTATCTTGAATGCTTTCCACTTGTGAATAATATGTCTCACAGTAGAATGTTGACCTCCAAATTGTTTGGAAATGGTTTTATCACCTGTATTAGATTGATGTGCAGCAACAGTTGCTTTTCTAAGACTACTGCTTATGTCTTTATCTCTTGAGATTGTGTAACATACACCCGAATGCTCCAGCAGAGGTCTACACACCGGCTGATGATCAATTAATCAAGGCCCGATTATCAGCATCTGGCTGCAACTTGTCTTCTTAAATCATGTGTAAGCAGTAAGGTGTACTTACTATTGCCTGCATGGTTTTTTTCTTTTTAATTAAATTTTTGTTAAATAATTAATAATACAATGGAAAAAACATTAAAAAAAAACTTCAACATTTTCATCATGACTTTCATCATGACCCAGTTTCTGCTTTGCTATTTCATAACCCAGAGGCTATGAGACTGTACTTTCTAATCTGCCACTCACGGATGTCACACACTGATGTCACACACTGTTGCATGCCCTCATGCTGCTAAGGACAAGGCTGCTAAGGAGATTTTATACATCAGAAGCATTAGAGCTGTCTACCCAACCTAGCCAACTGTTGTTAAGTGTTAATAGTCAGACATTAAAGCTCCTTTATAACAGCAGACTGATAACATTAGATTTGGGGCCACTACTGCGAAAGCATTTAAAAGTCATGTTACAGGAGAGGTCTTTGAATCTTTTTATTATAAATGACTGCCAGCAGGACCATGTTTATGGTTCTGCAATAGAAGAGGATTTTGAGTAAGATGCTCCTTATATTGCTCAATCTGTACATTTAAAATGCCTTCAGATTTAGTGGTACTGTCTTGCACTAGGTAGCACAGTGGTGCAATGGTCGGGTTTATACTAGCTGTGGAGTTCTCAGTTTGATCCTCCACTTCGGTTAGTATCTGTATGATTTTTTACAGCTTCTCCCCCTCTCCACAAGGGTGTTCTTGAGATTGGTTCAGATAAATTGCCCCTAGGTGGGATCCACCCTCTGTGATCCTGCCCAAGATGAAATGGTGACAATCAGTGCATAAGTGAAAGTGTTTGAGCACTTTCTGACTATTTTCTGGATATAGTGCATTGCTGCATTGCTCTGACATTTTTGGATTAAAAAAAGCCTGTTGTTATCAATCTAAATGAATCCATTAAAACATATAAGAGCTTGTTAAAGTACAAATTTCAGACTTTAATGGAGGATGTGCCCCCGTAAAAGGGGTATAGCAGTACCCATGTCAAGGGGCATCTTATTTTAGATATATGCTACAGAAAAAAAAAAGTAGTAGTAGGTAAATTTGTTGATTAATTATTTAGAAATTATATCCATGTCTTATAATCCATATTCTCTCAAAATTTTTATTTGTAATTACAGTCTTATGGCAAGATTATACTGTTGCTGTCATACCTACATGCCATATCTTTTCCTCTAATAGCCTACCTTTTCACTTTCCAGATTATTTATCCTATTTTTTTTTTTTTTTTTTACATTATACATTTAAATCTTTCTTTTCTTATATTGTAACTGTATATGGTGGCACAGTGATTTAACCACAGTTACAATAAAAAAATAAAATAAAAAAAAAGAGCACTGTCGCCTTGCACCTCCAGGGTCTGGATTCGATTCCCGCCTCGGGACTGTGTGCATGGAGTTTGCATGTTTTTCCCGTGCTTGGTGGGTTTCCTTCTGGTACTCCGGTTTCCTCCCACAGCCGAAAGACATGCAGAATAGGCTAATTGGCATTCCCAAATTGCACATAGTGTGTGAATGAGCGTTTGTGTGTGCCTCTGTGTTTGTGCCCTGAGATGGATTGGCACCCTGTCCGGGGTGTACCCCGTCTCTTGCACTTAACCTCCTGGCATAGGCTCTAGGGTCCCCCGCGACTCTGTATACAGGATAAAGCAGTATAGACGATGAGTGAGTAAGTATGTGTAACTGTATATTTTAAGATTTAATATTTTACATTCTTTTTCTATTGCAATTTGTCTTTTCTTGCCTTTTTATCCTATTTAATCTTTTCCTTTTAATGTCATAAAAGCATTTTTACTTCATATCATACTTTGTATAGTGACAAATAAAACTTGAATTTGAAATATTTTTTTTATTTGAGATTTTAGTCAAATTAGATACACTGAGCATTAAAATACTGTGATCGGTTTGAACGATGAGGAAAAAGAGAAATCACGTAAAATGTGTAATTTTGTGCCTGGTGCAGATGGGCTTCCTCAGAGAACAGTAAGTGTGCATGAGGACACAAGGGATGTGCATGTGCAGAGCCTGATCCCAGTGTTTTTCCAGGTTTTGGAGGAAGCAGCCTGGAGGGAGGGTAAGGGGGGGAGAAGGGGATGCGGATTGTGATGTGGCTATTGGACAGTTCAGTTAGCAGAATTGGACCAATCTACCTAGTAGTAAAGGATCTGTGGAAGTACAACGCAAAATTACCGCAATCGAGGATTTTTTGCATGCGGATCGTGGATGATGATTCCTGCTATTCCCCAAGACTGCTTTTTATACCAAACTCGAAGATAGCGCAGTGTTTACAACGGTAAGCAAAACATTATAGCAGACAATGGCTCTGATAGCTTTTGACAGCTGAGCAAAACACATTTCAGAAATTGTCCTGATGTTTTTTTCCCGCTCTGTGTAGGCATTCAGAGGAGTCACACATGCCGGAAGCATGAGATAACATAAAATGCTTTCTTTATTCTGTTAGCTTGTTATGCTAGCTGAGTAAGGCAACAGTAACACGTTATCGTGGTGTTGCACACACAATATCGCATTTGTTTGATTGGTCGTGCTGTGATAATACTTGTCAACGCGTGGAAAGGTAAAATATGGAAAGCTAGAAGTGTCAAAACGAAACACACTGACTGCAAATGAAGCGTGGATTTTTTTTGACTGTGCGCTCAACGACGTCACTTCCGGCTGCGTTAAACCCTGCAGCGCGAGAACAAGGAAGGTTCATGATTTACTCCAGCAACATAGATCTTGTTTATTGTCATATTTCTTTATTCTGTTAGCTTGTTATGCTAGCTGAGCAAAGCAACAGTAACACGCTATCGTGGTGTTTCTTATTCATTATATATATATATA
>JAQMYJ010000004.1:12628790-12639711 GCA_030014305.1 Clarias laeviceps
ATAATGACCCCAAATGGACATTATTTATTGACTTATTTTATTGTTTTTGTGAGCCTTGCGTATTTATGTAGAATAAGTGACAACAAATCCTTACCAGTTTAGTGGAAAGAGTGAGCCTGTATTTCCTGACAGGACGTACACTACGTATATAGACAAAAGTATTTGGCAAAACCTGCAATGACATTGTATCCAAATCCCCATACAGTACTTCAGTATGGAGTTGGTCCCCCTTTTGCAGCTATAACAGCTTCCACTCTTCTTGGAAGGCTGTCCACAAGAAGTGTTTCTGTAGGAACTCGTTCTCATTCATTCTGTAGAGCATTTATGAGGTCAGGCGCTGATGTTGGACGAGAAGGCCTGGCATCATCCAACTCTGTTCCAGTTCATCCCAAAGGTGCTTAATGAGGTTAAGGTCAGGCATCTGTGCAGGCCAGTTCCACACCAAACTCATTAAACTATGTCTTTAGTCCTTGCTTTGTGCACTGGGGCACAGTCATGTTGGAATAGAAAAGGCCCTTCGTCAACCTGTTGCCACACCGTTGGAAGCATAGCATTGTCCAAGATGTTGTTATGCTGAAGCATTAAGGTTGCCCTTCACGGCGGGTAAAGGGCCTGATCGAAACACCTGAACTCAATATTTTCAAATCAATAATATGGCCAATTTTTTTCCCCCCATACAGTGTTTGTCCTGGGCACATATTGTTTCTAGCCTTAAGTCCCACATTGAATTGTCATCCTGCTTGACTTGTGTTCTTCTTTTGTAAATGACTAAATAAAAAGGGGAGATGTGGCATCCTCTCATGTCCCCACTGAAAATAAGTTGACCATAAACATAATACTGTATCTGTAGCTGCCATGTTGGCTCATTCAGCCTGTTACTTTGATATACATATATCCATCTCTGTAGTCCAATTATGGACCGTGGAGGCCAATGATGATTATCATTGTGTTTATTCCCATATTTACGACCGTGGTAAGATCTATTGGGAACGACAATTAGCCTAATCTGCATGTCTTTGGGCTGTGGGAGGAAACCAGAGCATCCGGAGAAAACCCACCAAACTCCAGAGGACATGCAATTCCATGCAGACAGACCGCAAGAAGGGGAAGGACAAGGCCACAGTGATAACCATTAGGCCACTGTACCGCTGATATACGTACTGTATATACATGTCTGTAATATTGGCACTGACATAATGGCTTTTAAACAAATATGAGTTAACAGTCCTAAAAAATATTATATAATTTTAAGGTGACCTATTATTAAAAAAAAGTAGATTTTTTGTCATTTTCAGATGTCCAGTGTGAGGAAAAAGTGAGGAAAAAACATTCCCTGCTTTTTTTCTTTTTCTCCGTTCGTGTTGGTCAGGGCTTAAACAACCCAATTAGATTTTTTTTTCTCTAATGTGACCTCATATCAGGGAAACCCTCCCCCAGCTTGTCCCTCATATCTGCTGTTCTCTGGTGGAGAGTGGCTCGGCAATAGCTAATTTTACTTAGACACTAAAATATCACACTCAGTTTGAGCATGAAAAAAATGCATTATCTGGGAGGTGTTTCAGCTGGAGCATTAACAGACACGTTGGGGGACAACTGAGACCTACTGTATGTTGACTTGTTACAGAAATAGTAAAATATGGGACCTTAAAGGTACATGAAACATTCTAAATGTTTTTTACATTATGGAAATGCTTTTTTCTGCCTTCGTCCCCATCACTTAATTTCTTGTGCACGGGTCAGAGCACAGAGCATGTGCATGTAAAGCATGTATAGTATAAGAAACGTAAATATAGTAAGGTGTAGCATGAGTATATTGATTTATTAATATAAATCAATTTTATTGATTTATATTAATATAAATCAATAATTATTTATTGTATCAAGAATAATTATTTATTGTATCAAGATTGTAATATCAAGATGTATTACAATCTTGATACAAACCATCAAGATTGTAAGTAACTATACAAAAGTTGTCTAAAACCTGCAGCTTCCATATTTACTTCTTACGGTTTACAGGCCAGTCTTATAATCACCAATATGGTGGCAAAGTTGATGTATTGTCCAGAGGCCAGTGTGGCATCTACATACAGTACCAGTTACTACTGTATCTAAGTTTGGACACACCTTCTAATTCAATGTTTTTGTTTAGTGCATAATTTAATACATTTTCGAACAAATGTATACAACAGTCAGTTGTTTTTTTAAGACACGAAAGTTCTGGAAAAGTTCTTGCAAGAACAATATTGCCAAGTGCATTTGCTAAACCCATCAAGTACCATAATGAAACTGTCTCTCGTGAACAGAAAAAAACAAGACCAAAACATACCTCTGCTGCAGAGGAGAAGTTCATTTAGAGTTACCAGCCTCAGAAATCACCAATTAACAAACAGCACCTTGGATCAGAGCAGTTATGAAGGCTTTACAGAGCATGAGTAGCGGGCACATCTCAACATCAGCTGTTCAAAGGAGATTATTGCATATTTTGGACGCCTAAAGCAATATCAAGTAAGACCATTGAATCTAAAAGTGTGTCTAAACTTTCAAGTGGCAGTGTATATAGTTCATGGAAACGATGCATCACACTGTTATGACCTGTAATTTCAGAACCCCAGCTTTGTGTTATGTATCTGGATCCATTTGGAGACTGAAGTATGTTCATATGAAAATGTACAGTATATAACTCATCTCCTTATGCACTGTCTAGCCATGTATCTTATGGCAAGACATACTGTATCAGGTCAGAACAGCAAAAGTTAAGGAGAATTACATAATTCCACAGGTGATCTACTCAATAGCAGTCTACTGCTTTGTGCCTTCTGGAAGATGTCTAACATCAAACATGTTTACAGTATTTGATCGATCTATAATGCACTCAGCAGGCCTGATTTCAGGCACAAACAGAATCGAAGTTGCAAAGCTCTGTGTTCAGAATATTCTTATGTTTGCGTCAGTGTCCCTGTCTGTTTCTCATTCTTTGTGAACACCAGACATTTTTATCCAGATTGATTTAAATGTAAAGGAAAAAGACCAGTGATCTGTAAAACAAACTAAGTTAATAATACAAGTGCTGCAAGAAGCAAAAACGAGACAGCATTCTATTGGAAGAATTCTTCCAACAACTGACACCACACACACGCAGAACACAACTTAATACAATAGTATGAATAAGTAGAAGTACCCAGACACATGTTACAAGGTTGAACAAAGCTGAATACGAGTAGATTAAGACTGACTCACACAATTGCACTCCGAGCAAGTGATCCAGAGAGATAAGAACCTGCGTCTTTATGTAGGTATTTCTTGAATGTAATAAAGGAAATCTTTCTGTATATAGCTCTGTCGTGGAATAACACAAGAGTGTGAACTGCATTTACAAGGGAACTTTCCTAGGATTCATTTAATGTTTCAAGTTCCAGCAACACAATGAGGTAGCGTCAGGTGAGCCCCAGCCATGTGGTGCACAAGAAAGTGTACTCATAGTGCCAGTCCCAAGCCTGGATAAAATGTGGGGCGGTTCTGTTAGGAAGGGCACCTGGTGTAAAAACCTGTGCCAAATCAAATACTGGATTGGATTATTTACTGTGGCGACCCCTGATGGAGGAAAAAAGAAGAAAATGCACAACACATTGATGTAGCATCTCTGTTTGACGTTCAGTCTCTCATTTATTTGACTCACACTTGTATCAGTGACAATCTGGTCTTAAGCTTACTCGATGCCTGGGTATGCATTTCAGACCACGCTGTGAATTAATGTAATTAACATACAGACAATGCTCGAAAACACAATTGACAACTGAAATGATGTGATCAAGTGTTAAAACCAAATGACTGGATTTTCCTAGAAGCCGTTTGATGACTTTAGTCATTACATGCGTTAAGCTCCTATTTAGGCACGTTTGGCTCAGTGCGGAACGTTGTATACGATGTGTATTTAAAAAAGCTCATGCTTGCACTCATGAAGGAGGTCGCTTTTTTATTGTTTCTGCTTGCAAAAGTTATAGATGCCATTATCTTTCCCAAGGCTTGCTTTAAACGATCTGAGATGTCGCCATAAACAAGCAGACTAATGTATTGATTTTCCCGTTGAAGTCATTTGATGTTATCAGTTTGCAATCTTGCAACAATAATCCAGGCATGATGTCTTTATTGCCAATGGATTTTTGTGTGAAATGGCACTTAATTGCCTGGTGCTCAATGATTGACTGTAAATGGAGACTGACCCCTGACCTTTGAGAGAGATTTTCTCAGATGAAAGCAGCACTTTAAAGTAACCCTTTGACAATTTTGCTACTGGTGTATGCGGTGACATGGCAGTAGAAGGATTGTTAGCAAAAGTGCTCCTCTATCAATGTTGGACCAATATGAGGGCGAGCATAACTATCAAAAACAGATGTTGAATTGCCTTGAAGATTTGCTTGTCAGGCTCGTATTAAACTGCTCATTTTTGCCGCTGTTCTGATGGTGGCTTGAGTCTCTTTACCCAGTGCAAGTGAATATACACCTGTTGTTCAATGTTGTTCTGATTACAATGTAATTCCTGAGATCTTGTTTACCCATAAACCCTCCTTTGTGCTACTATGCGGATACGCAACATGCATCTACTGTATGTAGTATAAACTAGCTTTATGCCATTTAGTAAATATGGGGTAAATAGGTAAGTTAGTTTACCTGAATCGATGTTTTCGAGGCTTTAAGATACAGAATAGTTATCTAGACCTATTGGTCCTGTAGCAGCACAGTGATAGGGACAGAGATGGTTACAGTTTCTCACTTACACTGACACTATTTCAGTTTGCCAAGCAGTGAGACTTTTCAGGTAAAATAAGGACTGGTGATGTTGCCATGGTGACAGACTGTCACACTATCTATAAAGAATGTGACAACAGTTTTATAGATCTAAGGAACTTAGAATGCAGGGGTGAAGCAAAACTATAAACGCATTCACAAATACACAGATTGATATTCAATATTTTCTATATAAGGTGTTCTTCTTTTCATGTGTAATATTGCATAATGATATACTGTGATAAGCAAATCTAAAATACTTAGACCAATAGCTTAATCTAGTCTATTTCATGTGTGTTTGTACTTTAAATGAAGTCACACTGAATATTCTGATCATATACAAGTGAGAATGATCATTATTCAGAAAACATATGATAGGACTCAAGGGTATTGTCAGTATATTGCTGCATGAACGGACTGTTGTACTGCTGCACTCAGCCTCTCTCAGAAGTCACAATTTACCAGTTCAAATTGCAACATGTTTGAAGTCGCCGCTTCCGACAGAAGAAGAAAAATAAATGAATGCCTTAGTGGAAATCTTTTGCCAGCAACAAGCAGGCCTGGTAGCTATGATGAGTGATAGATAGTATATTTTCCATATACAAGTATATGTATATTTCCACAGACAATAAACTTTTAAACATTTGTCTTTTGAACATTCGGTTAATCTAGTTTGGGGTATTGGCTGGTAAATGAACCCAGTCTTTTCACATGGCAGGTGAGAAGCCTGCCCTAATAACATTAATAATATCAATAATAATTTTTTTTTTAAATATGCCTTTCAAAAGTCCAGTTATAAATCACCTATAAGGCCCCCGAGTGGTGGAATGGTAAAGTGCTCGCCCTATCATTTTCGGAGATCACTAGTTTGATTCCCGGGTGATGCTGTAGCCTCGCGCAGCCGTATGCCTGGAGAGAGCTGATTGGCCGAGCTCTCTCAGCGGGAGTGGCACGGGAGGCACTTGGTCTCACATTAATCACGGCTCTGCAGCCAATCATGGGCGTCTGTGAGCTCAGACAAGAGGAAGGAGTGGATATTGCTGTCCTCCAAGTGTGTTACGCTGCCCCCAACGGTGCGTAAGCGAGCAGTTTGAAAAGATTTGTCGTTACATAGTTTGGAAGAAAACACGTGATATTCTTCGGCTGTCCTTGACTGACTGGTAGTAGCCTTAATGTGGGAGCCCCCTAGTGACGGGTGAGAATTAGATATGACTAAATTAGGGGGAAAATTGGGGGAATTAAAAAAAAAATAATAAATCACATATATAATCATCACTCCAATAGCAACCATAATTACAACAAAAAAAAACCTTGGTATTGTTCCATTATTTCAACTTCCTTTACTCTCATTTCTTTCTTTCTTTCTTTTAAAGCCACACATTCATTCTCTTTCATTCCCTTTCTTCTCTTCCATCATTTCAATGGCCTTGGTGTTAGTCACCCTTCAAAACCAGAGTACAACACAGAAGACAGATTGTGCTTGTAAAGCCCGTTCACCTGCAGTTAAACTCAGCCAGGATATTGTGGTCTGACAGTAATATGGATCACTTATTCGCATTGAAAGACCCATCTCACAGATGTATGGAACAGCTGAGTCAAGCCCCAAATAATTTCTTTTACTTTTTTCTGCTGCCTGCACTCGTGCTGTTCCCTACAAGTTAAATGAAGTGCTCACAAAGAGAGAAGATTAGCATATGTTCATCATATTCAAAAAGACATGCTTGTTGGAAAACTGGTCCTCTCTACATGTTTACTGAACATCAGACTTCGCTCTTTAACTCAGTAAATGGTGATTGTGATTAATGTGACATTGCAGTGCTTCCTCCAGCGCTTTGAAAGTCTTTTTGTCTCCTTATTCCTTCAGATTGACATTCATACTTTGACGTCAAAGTTTTTTCCTGTGTTTCCTTTATTTCTTTATAGACAATGCCATGTGCAACCTGGTGAACACTCACTGCCTACACAGAGGTCTCTCAGCCTCCTGAACAACCCCCCCCCCCTCCCACTCTGGCACCGGAGGATGCTGGGAATGTGTCGTGGGCGCAGGAAGTTCCTGGCTGCATCCGTCGCCTTGCTTTTTATTCCAGCACTCACCTGGCTATATCTTTCTGCTGCAAACTTCACAGGTAGGAAACTAAACTAATACTAAGCATGCATCGTTTTGCCACAAAAAAAAAATTCTGTTAAGTGATATGCTCAAGCGTGCCGTTTCAGGGGACAGACACGTCAGACATTAGAGTCAGATTGAAGTCACTTGTAATCATGAACGTGGACTGTCATGACATGCGAATCCGATCTGAGCAAATAAAATTGGAATTGAACAATGTGGCTTGTAATGTGAAGATGGCCTAATACTAATTCTCTTCAAATGTAGTCAGGGGAAGTCGACAGGGGGTCTCAGCATGACAACAGCAGAGAAGCAGCAGAAATCATTTCCATTCACTTTCATTAATTGCAAATTGACTCAGAGTTAAATTTCTTTTAGAAAAATTGGACACTGCGTCATTTGCTTCACAAGCCATTAATTAGGTATATAATTGGCTTTACCTGCTGCTAGGTAAAAGTAGCCCAGTATTGATTTACTCTCAGTACTGTCAATAAAAAGGCGGCCGAGAAAGGAAGCATCGTTTTGAGTCATTTATTTTCCGGCCCACAGTGATAATGAAACATCAGCTATCATGTTTTTTTTGTTTTTCGTTTTTTTGTATAAAATAAGTGTGATAGGATTGTAGAATACTGCACGACAATAATAATAGCAGAAAAGTATGCATTTGAAGAATAATAGTTTAAAGTTTTTTTAAAGCCTGGATTATTTTTGCCTCTGTCTAAAATGCAAAAATGTGCTTTTGTCATATTGATTGCTATAAACACAAGATGCCGCAGAAAGAATCCAGTAAATCACATTATAGAGACGGTTCAGTTGTCTAAGCGTTTTTTTTTTACTTGTGCACAAACTTCTTCTGCGGTCCTTAAAACACCGTTGTGTCCTCTGTCTTAATGTAGCTCTTTCACCTCATTGGGAAAGGACATGAAAGTTCATCACAGACTCATTTCGGCTGTTTATTTTCCCGCTATGATGAATTGAGTCACTGCACCCCGGTTCAAATTGATTACTTCCACCAAATGATTTAGTCCAGTAGGTTTTAATGACTTTGTGGCCCAAAGAGAAATTTCTCTGCCACTACATTATTAGTTATGTGAATTATTTATTAAGCTTCTGATTTTGGTTCAGTGAACTTGAACGTCTTAAATAGTGCTCTGTGTAATGGCCACAACTTCAGACTTGTGAAATGACTTTCACAGCGTACCACTATTGGTGTGGGAGTTTTAAATGTCTTTAGAATTAATTTTAAGTTAAATTGACAATGATTTAAAAAATGCACTGAATGATTTCACTTTTAATTACTAGAATGATTCTCATCAGATATTCTATAAGTCTCTGGGACTTCTCCTTAAAGATATTCCTTCAGGTGGTGTTTGATGTTGGAGGTCAGGAGCAGGGTTTAACATGTTGATCTAAAGTCCAAAAATATCCCTTGTATAAGATGTTTGAGCAATATCACATGGGAGGGAGTGCTGTTGTACTGAATATCAGCATAGCTCTGATGTGGTCATAGGCGCCATAACCTGAATGATGAAGATTTCATAGCTGTGCTAATATTCAGCACAACAGCACAACCTTGAGTGGCATATTGCTTTTAAATAATAGTTCAAACACCATTTATCATCAACAGCTCATGATGTGTTTGTTTGTCTGCATTATATCAGTTATTTTGCTCTGCCAAGACATTTCCTTCAGTGACTGGTAGAACTAGTGTTGAGCTGGTGACCAGCAGTTAGTGTAAAAGAAGTTTTTTTTATTCTTACTGGTACTATGCAGCCAAAAGGTGAGGAGAATAAACCATGGCGGTGGTGGACAGTCCTGCAATTCTTGTAAGTTATAATTCCACTTATTCCCGATTAGAATATCAGCTCTGTTAACTTCCCGCTTTCCAGGGTTGAATCCTGATACCGTTAAATAGAAACCTAGTGCAGTAGTGTGTATAGTCCATTATCACACACACCAAGTAGTGCCCTTGATCTGGCGTTGGAAAGGGATATACATTTTTTTTTTCATGTTTGTGAAGCTGCTTTGAGACAATGACCATTGTTAAAAGCGCTATATAAATAAAATTGAATTGAATTGAATTGAATTGAATATGGGATGTTAGCTTTTTAGCTCATGTTAACCATGCGTGATGTTAGAACACCTGGGACATGGAGTGATGCATATGGTTAAATCTCCCAGTGTTGTTACTGTACACTCGGATCACCACTCGGAATGCCTCTCGCCCAATCAGATTACTCAGTGGAATCTAACTGTTGTGCGAACATAATTTTATGTTCAACCAACAATTAGTTTATGTTTTTATGTATTGATTCAACCATCCAGTGAGCACTTGCGCCCTGTTTATGGGGCAGAGACATCCCGGAAAAGCCCACACTCATCAAGATAGAAATGTTTCATCATAGGACTAAGGGGATCAGTCAGAATAACTAAAGCATCATAAAGCCAAGAGCACAACAAGGGCATCACTGTGTAAAGCATGCAGCAATTTTGTGATTCTAATCATTAAACTTATAACTTAAAAATAAATTCTATCACCATTCTATCACCGTTTTTCTTTATACAGTGGAACCTCGAATTGCGAGTAACTCGGTTTGTAATACACACACCCCTACTCCTCTCGCCTTTTTACACACACACACACACACACACACACACACACACACACACACACACTCTCTCTCTCTCTTTCTCTCTATCTCTCTAATGGAAACACTGCTCTGTCGCGATTCTTTTCAGAGGTAAAGTGCAGGTAAATATTTTTATTTTGACTTTACAGCACTGATTCCGTAAGTATGCGCTCACGCGAGTGTCATTAGCGTTGTTCCTTATTAATTTTTTATTTAAAAAATAAAATTTTTTAATTTTAATCTTTCCGTTAATGTGTGTGTGTGTGTGTGTGTGTGTGTGTGTGTGAAAAACTCAAATAAGAGAGGAAGAAGGATTACTGTGGAAGACGAGAAGAGGGAGAGGGGAGGGTCTGATTTCTCCTCTCCTCTTACTTTAGCTTCACATACATACACAAACACACACACACATATACACACACACACACACACACACAGCGCTTCCGCGCATAAACGGAAACAATTCTGTCATTTATTTTTATGTATTTATTTTCATTTATTTTTATGTATTTATTTTTTGGGGCTGTGGAACGAATAATTTGAGTTTCCATTATTTCTTATGGGGAAATTCACTTTGGTTTACGGGTGTTTTGAAATATGTAAGGATTTCTGGATCCACAATCAGCATTGGCATAGGCAGTCATGCAAGTATTGGTTATTGTAAGCTTTTTTTTTGTTTTCTTTTATCACAGCAACATTGTTCTCTTAAAAATGCATGTTTATAAATGAATAAACCCCCAGCAATCAATGTCTAAGAACAAAACATCACATAACCTGACTTATTTCATAAATTCCTGTTATAATACCATCTCAGTGCTTTATAAATTATTTTCAGGTGATGGTGAGAAATCGAGTCTTTGTGAAACACGCTGGAAATGCTCCATTTGCTCAGTCTAGTGTAAATGCATTCTCAATGACTCTTGACTGCAGCTTTGCAAAGTTAATTGATGTCAAGTAAGACAAATGTAGTGTACTCCTATGCCACTCAAGCACACACATCTGCATGTGCAATGCAGGAAGCCTTTTTTTTTGTATAGAGATACCCTGAATATTTTTCCAGAATCGTTTATCTGGCTTTTACTTTAAATGTTTTTTTGTAATTTATTAAGTATCGGAAAGAACTCAAGATGAACTCAATAGTGGAGGTGGAGCCGCCACTAGTTAGACCCTTAAACTACCGCTAGTCAGACCCTTAAGTCACCTCTAGTCAGACCCTTAAGCCGCCAATAGTCAGAGCCTTAAGCTACCACTAGTCAGACCATTGAGCCATCATTATTCAGACCCTGTACTTTTTGGCCTAGTGCTATCAAGGCACCATCAACTACACAGCGTTCCAAATTATTATGCAAATTGGATGTAAGTGTCATAAACATTAAATGTTTGGTTTTTAAATTAAACT
>JAQMYJ010000004.1:12640249-12656033 GCA_030014305.1 Clarias laeviceps
GAATATAGGTGGCTTCAGCCAGGACATGAGAGGGCGTGATATCCCATACAATATGTGTTGTACCGAGTGAATTGACTGAAAGGGAACTACCTGGTAGCTTAATACTGTAGTTATAATCAATTAAATACTTTTAATGTTATTATTTATAAATCATTTGTAATTATTTGCACATGCAAATTTCCATTATTCACATGCTTTGCCATGATTCATTCATTTTAAGAAGTAGTTGGAATATTCCAAACATCGCAGCCTTAGCCATAATCTTGAACTACTTACATTAGCACTTTATTATAAAAACCATTTAGTGTTGTCTGTGTGCTTGTCTCACTAAATTCCCTTTACAACAAAGATTTTTAGGCTGATAGTACTCTTGATCCATGGCTTATTAAACCAGTATGAGTATGTAGTAATTAATATAGCCTTCAAGGGCACTTCTGTAAGTGGACGAGTGCATTTGCCAAATTTTGTAAATTTACTTTTTTAATGCTATTCTGGTATTAAATGATAAGGTCACTTTGAAATTTTAAATACAAGAACATTTTAAGTAATTGAATGAATACCCTGTATGTCCTCATGCTGTTATTTTAGATTCTAGATAAGCACAAATTGTTTATTTATCCATACATATGGAAATACCGAATGATTTTGTACATAATTATGCAGACATGATAAACATATATAACAAAATTGGTACAGCATATAATATGGTGTCTGAGACTTTTGCACAGTACTGTATGTAAATATATACACACAGTAGTGGAAGTGGAATTCAACATTACTGTTGTAACACATCTGCCTCAGGGTTTGATGTGCTGTTTGTCCTGATATGCTTTTCTCCTCAGCATGGCTATAAAGAGAGGTCACTATTAGCTTCCTGTCAGCTCAAAGCAGTCTGGCCAATCTCCATGACCATAATGACCATTCTGTCTCATCAACAAGGTGTTTCGATGAGTGGTTAAGATGCAGGCAAATTAATATGTCAATCATAACAGCAGCTACGAAAAAGTGATAAGCGTGTTTGTGCACTGATATTCAAGCACACTTTGAACTATTGAATCTTCCTTAAAGGCTACAGTTTTTACAAAAATATTTTTTTTCTTCTAGCTTACAGAAAAAAGATTAATTTATTTCCTCTGTGAGCACAGACAAAAACCTTTGACCTGTTTGAGTCAAATCACCCTTATTATAGCCGGCTGTGACAACAGAACTCTCCCCTCTCATTTGCATTCACCTCATGAATATGTACTACTCTGGCCAGAGGCAAATCAAGGCCGATTCTCTGCTTCCTTCGTTTGAGATCGTACTCTGTTTTGCTGTTTCCATAGCGATGCGCTGTCGTTATGTTTTTCTGTATCATCGAATAAAGAGAACATGAAGGTGTTGGAGTGATTGATTGGACGTTGCAAACTGACACAGTAGGACCTTGGCTGATTCAATGGATCTGACTGTTCAAATGCGTTGCAGCAGTATCGTATGCTAATAGCTTACTCTTGGCTCCACGGCTGATCTCATTAATGCCGTGCATTCTTTTAGATATTCACTGCTGAGTCTGTCACGCCGCTCACTGACTGCTGGGCAACTAGCAATCGCAGCCCCTGGAGAGGCCTTTCAAAATATGACTGACTAAAAACGTGCCATACTTCTGTGTGAAATACCTGAGGACTTTTTTTTTTTTTTTGCTAACCTATTGAAGCCGGAAGAGTGTACTTAAGAAGAATTAAGAAATAAAAAAAAATGTTGTTGAGAATCAGACGAGTTCTTTTGATCTTTGTTTTTCATGGCAAGACTGATACGTGAGCATGAAGGATTTGTATGATTTCTGCAGGGCATTCAAGCTAATGCCTGCAGTTGTCTGGGATTTCAGTGAATATAGTAGAGATCACGTCCTTTTTGAATGAATATTAATTTCTGGTCAATTACTTAACTGCTGGTAAGTGCAGTTAATGCTCTACGGCTTAGAGACAGTGGCACTGAGGAAAAGACAGGAGGCAGAGCTGAAGATGTTGAGGTTCTCTTTGGGAGTGATGAATAATTTTTGACTCACTTTAAAATGTAAAAGATGTGAAAGTCTTATATCAAACAGGGGTGCCTATAGCTGCATTGCTCTTGATTTAAATATTTCAGGTATCCAGAGTTTTCAGAGGTTTCAGCTTTCCAGTCCTTTAAAATATGAAATGTCTCAAACCTTTGCTTAAAAAATTCTCAGATAACCCTCGAACTGATTCAGATGCCTACAGTCATATTTTGTCCACCTTCTTCCAACACTAAACTATTTCAGCCGACAGACAGAAACAGTACATCTGGCAGCAGGCTTTATCGTATATTTGAGATGATCCAGGGAGATTATTTTGAAAGTCTGCGTCGATGCACCAAGCACTCCGCTCTTGTAGATAAAATATACCACCGTGTGTGTGTGTGTGTGAACATAACTGGCAATGAGCCAAAACTCAAATGCTTCACTGCCCCTAAAATTCCAGTTTCATGGGTGTAATCAGACACAACAAGGACATATTTAACGTAGGTTCTGGTCCTACAGATTTGAAATAAATTGAGTTTTTCATACACCATTGATTACTGAGGCTGCTATCTGCCCTGGAGTGGAGCTATCTTCTTGCCTGTTTACATTCGGAAATTCGTGAAGAGATGAAGCATACGAAATCCCTAAGCACTATATTGTGACAAGACTATCATGTGTTGCCATAAGGCTGCCTTTACTAAACCTGCTCGAATGAATAAAATCTTTGGTTTGTATTTTAAATGTCTTAACCCTATAGTGAAGGGATTTTTGCGAAGGCTCCAACCACTATGAAAATGTTTTACTGAACACGACGCCTGCCAGTTCCAGGTTTAAGCCCACAATCCCTTTGGCAGCTAAAGTAAAGCCGCTTTGTCATGGCCCACATTGTGTTTTAGACAACCGACAGCTTTCCTACCATCTGCTTTGATTTGTTATTTTAGAAATTGTCCATAAACCAACTGTCCTTGTAACTAATAATAAAGAAAAGATCTTTTAGAACCTGTCCAGTAGTGTAATGGACGCACATATAATTGCTATAGGCGGTATAAGAACTGGACAAACCCCTCTGTGACATGGTTTTCTGAAGGGCCGTTTTGTGGGAGATCTGCTCGTCGACCATCCTGGCAGGAGTTTACTTCCCCAAAATCCCGGTTAATCCATGAATGGGCAGATTGAAAAGCACCTTGCTGTTGATTGGAACGTGCTTATGTACCTCAGTTACCACAATCTAGCTATCTTAGCTTTAGCTTAGCTAAAACGCTTAGGTGGCTAACGTTAATTTTTGACCTTTGTTATTCATATCCAACATGTTGTCCTGTGTCAGCTTATACATTTCCTGTGGTAAATTACAGCCGATTAGTTAAACTGATGCATAGCAGACAGCTAGTGGGTTGACACCTGCAATACAGAGGAGAATAAATAATGAAGGTGGTGGACAGTCCTATAAATCACGTACGTTTCTCTTTATATTTCTACTTATTACGTTGATTTTCTGTGTTTCAGGGTTGAATTCCAACTATCATTAAGTGCAAAGCTATTACGCTAAGCTAGGCGTCTAAACAAGGTTTGAAATGTAGCGTCAGGAGAAAATGACCTTTTCAGCCTTAAATAAATGAACATTGTTTTCGATGAGATTCAGAATGACTTAGAAGCAATTATTAAAGAGTCAATGTGTTTTTTTTAAGATGACATAACATTACCTGACGTGTTTTCTTGTTAAAAGTGCTTCTGTGACTGGTTTTGAATGTTGGTTCTGTTAGGTAGCTTCTCTCTCCGTACCGACCTACATTCACCAATGTTGCAACTGACTGTTAGGGTAATTAATGATTATTAGAAGACCTGGGACGTGGTCAGATTCATCTAGCTAAACATCACAGTGGGGTTACCGTCCATTGTCACCACTTGTGAAATATCTCATTGAGTCAGATTACTTGCTCGGAACGAATCGTTGTTCGGAACTAACAATGTAAATTTAACTGATGAGTTACCCTAGTAAAGCTGTCATTGATTGTAAATTTAGCTTTGAAGACCAAAGCTAAATTTTACTGACTTTTGGACCTAGTGGTCATTTGAGGAACTGCATGCTTTGGCACACCCGCATTGGACTCATTCCAGAACAGGAGTTTGCCCCTTAATGATTGAAAAAAATGGTTTAGTGGTATTCTTATGTTAGTTTTATAGCGTGTTTCTTCCATAGAATTTTTTTTTTAAACCTTTGTGTTTCTATAGTTCAATGCTATCTAGAATGCAAATATCCTGCCTCAGGAGAAAGTATTCCTCTACAGCAGCAGCTCATTAGCAGCAAACGTGGTTGATCGGTGCATTTTTGGTTATGCATCTTCATGCAAGTGTTTCCCCTTGTCAACATTTGTTGAGGAAAAAAAAACATTCATTTGGAAGTGGTGCAAGGTTAAGGTCATGTGACAGGAGCGTTTACCAACTTGGGGTCCCTAAATGCCAGAATATCTTGCTATCTCAGTCTGATTGAGAACATAAGTCTGTTTTCTCAATGAAAAATAAAAATATTTGAAATGAATCATGAGCAATAAAATTTAGAAAATCACTGAAAGGAAATATCATTATAAATCTTTTTACAATAGCACCATTCAGACACAGCTGAGTCATAGAGGTGATCCTGTGGCACTCGCTCTCCATCGGTGCTACTAACGGTCAACCTCAACTCAAAGATGTACTCCATAAAACATGGTGTCTTGTTGTCTAGAATGTTATCTTCATTGGCAGACATGGGTGCAGGCAACAATTTATAGTTAAAGAAAAGACTCAATGTTGGGCTTCAAATATAGTTAATTCACTAAACAACTCGGATTATTACAACTATATCAAACTTTCTATCACATATGATACTGGCCTTTGAAATGCAATAGGGTAATCATGGGTTTTGTTATATCGGCAACATGCAAAACAAAAATGTAAATGTCAATCGGTTTTACGCAACACAAGAAATTTCACCCGGGTTTGACTTAAATGCCTCACATACAAAAATTCGCCTTTGTTTTCCCTGATCCTATTGCACACAGCAGGGTGATAAGAATGCTGGGCTGTTCAGTCTGTCCGGTGGAATACATATTACACAATTATGGCACTCACATAGAGCTCCTTACTTTCTTAGGAAGCTGTCTTTTTTTGTCCACTTTTCTTATTTTTGGTATATTTTTTTCTCTGGTCTTTATAGCTTTTTTTTTTCCAGCAGTAAGGGAATAGCATTTGTGTTGCTCAAGGCAGGCAGTACATTACCACGCTGACTTGACTGCTAATTGGAAATCCCACTACAGCCACGCTGCACTCTGCTAACTTTCAGCCTTGCACATTAGAAGGCGACCACTTGTTTATGTTGCCCGCAGCAGGTCACTTTTGTCACTTGTGGGTATGAAGTGTCCAAGTTCCTAACGAAAATGTTAGGATCTAGTTTTATGTACTGTAGCTTATCTCAAACATGATTATGTTTGAGAGGAAAATATTAAACATTCTCAAAATGTGCTCCACTGGAATCAACTAGAGGTAGAGTGTAACACATGAAATTAGAAACTAGGGCTCTCACTTAATCTTTGTCACATTGCATTTGCACTGTTTTGCCTCTGACAGTTGGTGAACTTCAAGGCTTTAATGCTTGACCCCTTTGTTTTTTCTTCCATACCTTCAGATTCCTTCTGTACTTTGATGTAACGATGGAATATTCAAAGATAACATCATGGGCTCCTGCACAGCACAGTGTTCTGATGATGTCACTGCTTATAAAATATATACATTATCTCACTCACTCTCATCGTCTAGACGGCTTTGTCCAGTATACAGAGTTGCGGGGGGCCTGGAGCCCATCCCAGGAGACTTAAGGCACAAGGTGGGATACACCATGGACAGGGTGCCAATCCAATAGTGTATATATATATATATATATTATATATATTTTTTTAATAAAAATATAATAATATTATATACCTATAAGATAATATATGTAATAAAGCAGTATTGCAAACATATACTTTTCTTAGAGATGCCTTTTTATTTAAGCAAGGTAAAGTAAAATATAATTATAAATAAATAATAAGCATTATTCAAAATTTCAGGTGAATAAATATAATATAAGAAAAATCCTTAATTATGGATGAAAGAAAATCCAACGTGTTTTTGTTTTTCATGTTTTTTTGTCTGGACAAACCACAAACACTGGTTACTTGGTGGTCTTTTGTTGCCGTCATTGAGACTATAAATGTAACGCCTCCCAGTAGACCTTCAGAAGTGGTCTGAGTGATTGTATCACAGGATGCATGCGACATCGTTCACACTCGTATCCACTTTGTGATCCGATCACCCGAGACAGATGTTAGTGCCAAGTCTAAGGAGGGCTTCGGGTATCCAGACTGCTGATTATATTCAGCGTGAATGGCTCATGTATCTTTAAAGTGCATGCTCATGCTCGTGTCTTGGCCTTATGGCTCCTTCGGGAGTTTGCTGCTTACTTGTGCACAAAATCACGATGTGGTGTTAAATGATGAGTTATCGTTCTTGGCACATGTTGCAAACCTACTCATCCGTGTCGGCTTCTCCGGTGGAACAGCAGGACAGTGTAATTATTCACTACAGGGAGGCTGCACGGCCTTGTCATGTCTTGACCACTGTTGTCTAGCCAGCGAGTTTAGTAACACTGTTCTTGGCTGTGCTCATGAGCCTGCTCGTGCCTGCTGGGACCGAATCAATTGATAGCAATTATTCAGTATTAATTGTTGTTGGGACAAGCAGCGCGGCACGGTGGTGTAGTGGTTAGCAGGCTAGTGGTCCCCGGCCAGGCTCAATTCCCATCTCTGTGTGATGGAGTTTGCATGTTCTCCCCGTGCTTGGTGGGTTTCCTCCGGGTACTCCGGTTTCCTCCCACAGTCCAAAGACATGCAGGTTAGGCCAATTGGCGTTCCCAAATTGCCTGTAGTGTGTAAATGAGTGTGTGTATGTGTGTGTGCCCTGTGATGGATTGGCACTCTGTCCAGGGTGTACCCTGCCTCATGGAATAGGTTCCAGGCTCCCTGCGACCCTGAATACAGGATAAAGCGGTATAGATGATGAGTGAGTGAGTGAGTGAGGGACAAGCAGTGAACTACCATGAAAGGATGTATTTTAATTACATTTTTGAAAGAACAGGAGAGCCTTAGTATGAATGTTTTAATACAGGAAGTCATTACCATTTATCATTGGATTACCAAATGCAAATTATTATATAATATACATTATATAATTGTGAGATTATTGCAACATACTGTATTTCCACTAGAGACGTCTCCAAATCCCCCCGCGAACAACATGTTGTTTCTTTAAGGTCATTTCTGTCTCCTTGTCCTCATCAGAGTCACTGACTGTGTCTCCACGGGAGCGCTGGTCCCCAACGCTGGCTCTGGAGCACATAGCAGCCGGCATTCGTTTTAATATGCACTCTGTTTGCCTGTTTCCATGGTGATGCCCTATCGCCAAGCCAAGTCTTTGTTTGCTCCTCATGTCATTGAGTAGAGAGAAGGTGAAGGTGTTGGAGTGATTGATTCGGATGTTGCGGACCGACGCAGTAGGACCTTGGCCGGTTCAATGGATCTGACTGCTCACATGCGAGGCAGCAGTATCGTATGCTAATGGCTGACTCTTTGCTCCACCGCTGATCTCATTAGTGCCGTGCACTTTCTTACAGATGCACCGTCTTTCACGCTGCTCACACCTGAGGGAGGCGGTTGAAATATCACAAGGATGTGAATGTAGTCCAGCTTTTCAATCGAGGAAAGTTGTCTTGAGGGGGGAAAAAGGCACATTTTCTGCTGCACGAGCCACATCTAATATAGCAGATTGCTGGTCCCTTTTGTTTACTTCGGCTTCTTTTAGACGGATTACAGCACGTTTGTTTATTTCCTTGCTTATTTAGTTTATTTAATTCTGGTGGCGAATCAGACTGCTTGTTGTGTGCGTGCCCCATCCTTATAAATATATTTATTCTTCGTTCTATTTAGCACAGGCTTCATTATAGTACTTACAAATAATTAGGGACACACTTTTGTTTTGTTTGATATTTATAGAAAGAAAATAATTAAATCATTCTGAATTCGAATTGAATATAAAAAAAAATTACAGACATAATGCCAGAACCCACATTTACTGTAGTCAGACAGATTAAATGTGACCTTAAGATTAGTCAGGTTTGCTGCATACTAATTGATGGGTACGATTTCCCCTGAAACTTGTACCTGTACCTGTTGAAAACTTTTAAATGTTGTGCCTGCCTCACTCTTCATTCATATGCAGGGTTTTGGGATAAATCTGAAATATTAACTGTTGGGGGACGGGTTTTTCTAGCATATTAGGCTGGCTGACATGACACAGGCATGCAACTGGGTCTAAAGAAAAATGTTTTGATAATCTGAATCATTTAGTTGTGACAAAAATCAGGAAGGGGCAAATACTTTTTCTTTTTCTGCATTTCTTTGAGGACCAAGGCCATCCCATCTGGTCTGATCCCACAGGGACGCCAATATAGCACAAATTGCTGAAAAGTCCATTAAAACGTTCATGCTGGCGATAATAGAAAGGTATCAGAACACCTAGTGCATCACAGCCTTATGCGTAAAAAGTGTTTAAGGTTGTTTATCCAGCCTCCAGATTCCTCAGATCTCAATCTGACCGACTATTTGGACAAAGAATTCTGGTCCATGGAGGCCTGACCTTGCGTCTCACAGCACCTCTTCAGAGGTCTTGTGGAGTCCATGCCTCCAGGGGACAGAGTTGTTTTGGTGGCACAAGAGGAACCAGTAAACCCAGGTGGTTTTAATGTTAATGGTTTTAATGTTATGGCTGGTTACCAGTGTACTATATGAATGTGGGCTGATTAGAATAATCTTCAGTTCTTCCGTCCTCCATTAACATCATGTTCTAGCTTTAAAAAGGGCACAGTGACACAGAGACGCAACTGCTTTTGCGTCACTAACGTCAGGCAGAACTTGGCAGCTGAAAGCTGGCAGATAGTCATCTCATCAATCTCATTTAGAGAATATGAATATAAGATCAGTATCGGATGATGGTGGGCTCCGTGTGTCCGTATTTTGCACACCATCCTCCATCACTGAAACATTTCCGATGACAGACAGAGCAATAGAGCTGTCAGCAGCCTTTGTCGTATTTTAAGAAATTAAAGAGAGCTTTGTTTCGGGTGGATGATGTGCATAATGGAATTGTTCAGGTTCATGGGAGTTTGGGGTATAAAGAGAATGATCACGTGCTGCTTTGACGTGGATGAAAGAATGTAAGTGCACAAAGCGCTCAGCTCGGGCCAATGACATATTTTACATGCGAGTGCGCTATAAATGTGAACGTTACGGCCAGTGAGCTGAGAATCGAATGCTTCATGCCTCATGCAGGTTTTACAATAATCTGGCAGCCTTAAAAATCCAGCACATGGATGTACAGTACAGTACAGTAGCATGCTCTAGTCCAATACATCTTGTCATGCAGTACTATTTTAGTTTAGAGCAGGTCATCACTTTTACCTGGAAGGTGCAGCAGTTACGCCGTGACAGTGTTGCTCAGTTTCTTGATAAATGCTTTTTCTATGCAGAAAGGTTTTAGGAGAGATTGTCTTATAGTGATGCTAATATATTTGTCACCAGATTGACTTTACTCAGCAGATATGACAATAAATGAAAAATGTAGCAGGTATGTTTAATGTACTTAATCGTGTAGTGAAGTGATTTTTCACAGTTAGATTCAATGAATTGGCTTCGACTCAGGTGCAGATGTTGTCCAGCACCGTGTTTTTACCGATCTCAGCTCCTGAGGGTTCAGTAGGATTAAACCCAAAATCCCTTCTACAAATAAAGCTGAGCCTGGGGTGGAGCGGAGGTGCTGGGTCATCTACACATGGCTTTATAGGACTGTTTCTCAGTCTGTGTGCCGGAGCGCTGCATTCTGGCACTTTTCTGTGGTTTCCCTTTATTAACTTACCTAGTGCAACCAAGTCCAGGTTTTTCATGTGTTCCCTGATCCAGCACACACGTCTAAAATCGTTTAAACAGGCTACGTTAACAAGGGAGACATGCTAATGTGTGCAAAGCAATGGTTCCGTGGACATCGCACTGGTCTCCAACTCGAGGCAAAAAGACCAAACACTTTCCACTGCTTTATTTCATTTATCCTGAGCTAACTTGTAAAAAAATCAAGTAACCAGCCTTAAGTATGCTAGTACTCAACATTTTCACAATATCTACCAAGGATGTTCATGTCAATCCAGGACTTTTGATTGCCCTAAGTAACAGAACACAGTTGTTAGAGTAAAATCTTCCTTTATTTCTCTATATAATCCCCTGCACTGGTAATGCACTTAACCTAACATTTCACTAGGGCTTGGATACCATCATTGTTGGGGGACGTTACTTTTTAAAGTAACTAATTACATTACAAAATTACTGTCTTTAAAAAGTAATCAGTTACCTGACAGCGTTACTTTCTGGTAAATGTAACTAGTTTGAGTACTTTTCCATTGCAGAAAATAAAAACTCCTTTGTGATTCCTCATTCATGTTGTTTTAGTCAAGACCTTTATAATTATTCTACCATCATCACTCAGCGAAGTTTGGCCCATAATCTGTTAACTACTAATACCCCTATCTCACCTACGTGGTTTTGGCCGACTTTCACACACACACTATCGGATTGGTAATGACTGCTATCTGGCTCATGGATTACATAAATTGTCTGAATAAAGGATTACATTTTTGAAAAAATAACTAAATAACTGAGTACTTAAATGGCGGACCTAATGAGTTAGATCACTCGTTACATCAAAAAAGTAATCCAAGTCCTCTAAGGCGTTACATCCAACACTGGATACCATCAAGGTAAAACGTTTTTTATTACGCCAGAGCCATGATCAGACTGTCTCCTTTATGTCTCAAACTACAGGAACACAGAGAATGTGGTCGAGTTCCTGTAACGTGCAGGTGGTGTTCGTGAGTGATTGTGTGTACAGCTCCCTCAGACTGATGTGTTTTTTCCACAAGTTGGCAACAAAAGCTATTTGTCCATTTTCAACTATAAGGTTTTGCATTTGCTGAATGTTCACTGGATGGACTACATCATGTGGTTCATTCACAGACGTACAGCCTCCTTTCAAAAAGTTACACCATTCGAATGTTTCACTGCGGCTATTGTTCTAATAACCGCACTGTTCTTGACGTTGTCTGTAAAATCGGTTTAACACCTTCATCCATAAGAAATTTCATCACGAGTCCCGGTTTGACTTGAACGCCCCTTATAGAATTCACGACAGACCCATTTCATAGCAACCGACCATGTTCTGCATACACCATACGTCATCTCTCACCAGGGCCACTGAGTGACACGACAGAAAAGAGTGTATTACTCCCTTTTGTCTGGAGATCACAACTTCGAATCCTGCTGATGTCACAGCCATCCGTTGCCAAGGGAGCCGTGCTCTGTGGGTGGGAGAGATGGCATACTTTCTCACCCCTGTCAGTGCTGTGCCACGTTACGCTGTGACACAGCATGAGCAGCAGCTTGAAAAAGATGCTCTTTGCTGTCTTGATGGAAACACCTTGACCCTCCCTGGTTGGTAGCCCTCGTATTATAGAGCAGAATCAGGGGACGGGAAAGGGTCAATAGTAATTGATTTTAAATCCGTTAGCGCAAAACTGTAATGCAGCGTGGACATGGTGAGCATGCAAGACAAAGGATGGACGTTCTTAGCAGAGTGTGCTTTTTTTTTTTTATTATTATATATATTTTTGTAACTTTACTTGGAAAACAATATATAAAAAGAATTCCATTAATCACTTTAATGCATTTTATCACCAAGGCTTAATAGTGAGTTCTGCTGAATTCTTGTTCCTAGAAATGTCCTATTCTACTCTTACTGCGAATCTTGTTGTGTTAAATTATGAAATAGGAAATATATTTAAAAAACAAAAGCATTCGGCTTCTCGGACAAACAGAATAAGATAAGATAAGATATTCATCCCACAATGGGGAAATTTCTAATGCTGATATGTCCTACTTTATATTACATGCAGCAATCAGATTTGTCCTCCTGGTAGGCTAGATTTGCTTTATATTCTGCTGTCTGACAAAGTGGAAAGCGAGAACACAGAAAAACAGGTTGTTTTTACAACATGCAGATCAGCTCGGCTAATAACTACGGCACCCTACGCAGTGTGAATCAGTTATGCTAGTGCTAAACCATGTTTTTTTTTTCCCTGGCACTGCGGGACTGAAACTGACCATGAAAGCTGTGGACATTAACTCACAGTTGCTTGCCGAGCGAAGTAGAACATTTGTTGTTGTTCGAGTCAGCTTGATATAAAGACAGTAATTTCATGACTCAGATTCCCTCATCCCATCTCTGACAGAAGGGAAATGAGAAAGCTGTCTGACAAACACAATCACACAAAAGACCTTTTCCACAGATCTCTTACATAACTGCTTTTTTTTTCGTTCTACTCTCCGTTTCTGCACAATACTGTGATGTTTTAGATGACGTGTGTAAACTGGATCTCCTTCAGTCTGGTTGTTCAGTCAGAATTATTTGTCTCATCATTTGAAGGAAAATTGATGTTTGTGTTGCTGAGGGCATGCGGTACATCAGGGTTAATTGCAAATCCCACGTGAGCCACGCTGCACTCCGAAAAGTTTCCCAAATGAAGCTTTTAATTGGTTTTGCTCTGTTAGCTGTGCTCGGTGTACAGTACGTCTCTGAGTTAGCCAAGATCCCTCATTAGGGTGACATGTCAGTAATTTTGTATGCAGTTTGTCTGTTGTGGGTGAGCATCAGATGATACTGGTGTTGGAATGATTCACGTGCCAAGATAAGTTCCGATGAGAAATGTTTTTTGTCAACATGTTCAGTCTGCCGTATAATTTGTAAGGAATTAAACATGACACGGCTTGCTGTTATAATCAACTCTTGGCTGGGGTGATGCAACCTATTTTATTATAACCGAACGTCCTGAAGTGTTTTTTTTTACATGAGTTTCAGATGTGCGTGTGCAGATTTCAGACTTTTTTTTCATTAGCTTTTACTGCACAAAATATTATTTTCTAGCTTAAAATATTATTAATTTTATAATGTTAAAATGACCTTAGCTGAGTGCATCCATACAATCCATCTCAGCAAACTTTAAAACTGAGTTAAAAGGTTTGGTTCTTTTTGGCCTGTTTTGCATCATTGTCTATGGAACTATGCATAAGTAACTGAATAAACTGCTCACAGTGTGCAACTGCTTTTTCAGAGAGCGCGAAAACTGCTGAATTTGACACCTTGTGCTAAATCCACCATCTTGACCTCAAGCTACAAGATTCTCATGCACTACCGGAACTCAGCTCTAAACTCTAAAGTTCTAAATGTCCAACCTGGACACGCAAAAGTTCGCCAGAAATCTAAAGTGTAAATTTTGTTTTACTGAAGATACCCTCCATAATTGTATATTTTCTAGAACTGATTCATATGTTTAAAATTATCTAGGTATTTTTTTTTAATTGACCAGTACTTTAGAATGTACTACAGTTTTTTTTTTGTTTTTTTTTGCAAAGAATAGAAACAACTGGCATATTTTGTGTAAGATTAAAACTTTACACAATTAATTTTGAGTTTATGGGCGGTTGGTGCAATATCACCAAAGATTACAATGGAACCTCAATATACGAATGCCCTCCTTTAATAGTCCAAAACTAACTGCATCGCCGGCTAAGTTGCGCGTATGTTCGGGAGGCGTTCAAAACTTGTTTGCGTCAGTGGAAAGCCAGCAAAGCGAGTTACGAATTTTATGATTTTTCTTTTCAGTCAGCAAAAGCTGTTTCGAAAGAGTCAACCCACCATACCAACCTTGCCTTCTGCTTGCCTTCAAAAGCTACTGATTTTTTGCGTGTTTTTTGTAATATTGTAAGTTTGGGTGGCTGGAATGGATTATCTATATTTGCAATATTTTTTAAGGGAATGCAATTGCGATATGAATTTTTGCCTTAATAACTCGCCTCCAGAACTAATTAAATTCATATGCCGAGGTTCCACTGTATCCATTTTTACGAGACACAACATTTAAAACAAAATCAACAATAAAAGTTACACAGCACATTGCATATTATACTTTTAGTAGTTTTTATACATTAAAATCTTTAAGAAACACATCTGCTTGAGACACATTGGACAATAAATTTTGGTGCTACTGAACTGATTTTCAATGTAAATTGCAATGGCTAAAGTTCGAATTGAATCAAATCAGTCTACCTACCTGTATGATTAACAGCTCTACTAGTTTTCCCATATCAACATTATCTTTTATTATAGCCTATTATTAGTCTTAGGATATGTGGAGCTTTTATAATTGTGCTAAATGAGTTATTAATATAGAAATGATCCTACAATAGAAAACAAGTGCATTAATACTAACCTGTGATCTGGTTCTGGTGTACAGTAGCTACTCTATAACCATAGCTTGCGAATCTGTGCTGGAAAAGAGATACAGAGATGACATCATATGTATCCATCCAAGTCCAGCTAAAAATAAAGTTTATTGCTACCTAAAACCTGCAGGCAAGAATGATCTAAAATATGTGTAAGCAAAATCCTCGAGGATGTCTGACAACGCACACCTGGTACAATAAATTTACCGGGTCTATTTAAGTTGCATACGATCTCATTAAAAAAAAAGAGTGACATATTCCTACATGGTGCCGTGATGCTTTTTCTAGTGTCGAATGTAGCTTAAGGCTGACTCTGTGTCCTGTTCCTCAGTGAAGCCACCCCTGTCCCCACCGGAGCATCAATCCTCCACACTGGCCCTGGAGCTGCGGGTTCGAGAGGTAGAAGAGGAAAACCGAGCACTCAGAAAAGAGATTAGCCAGCTGCCAAGGAGTCCTACCCATGGCAACCAGCATTCCCATCACCGCGGCAGTCGACACCATGGCAACCAGTCCCAGGTTTCCACCGAAGAGGGTACTGGTGACAGTGAAGCTCAGAAAGCACTCTCAAAGGTCAACGGCTCCAGCTGTGTCCAGCAACCTGTTGTAGATAAATGTGAGGTAGGTACTGTATGATCCTATTGTTTAAGCATCAGTAAGACTTTTGAATGATGTAATCACAGCTCAAGCTGTTTAATGAATATATAGTTAGCCAGAAATCTAGTCAACACAACTCAAATTGACTAAAATGAGAGAGTAGCATAATTATAAATATGAGTAGCATTCATGTCAAACTGGGACTTTTGATTGAAAAGAATAGCAGAACATAGTTATGAGAGTAAAAACTGCCTTTATTGGACATCATCAGGGAATTTTGTAAGTGGCCCCATGAAATTTATAGCAAAACGTTTGGCCAGGTCTCCCAAGTGCAATGGAACGAACTCAATATTGGCACAAAACACAAAATCTTCCATCTTCGAGGATTCTTTTCCTGCCTTTCCTGAACTCCTAGCTCGCTCATCTTTTGGTCTGATCGAAAAAACATGATGTCATGTCGAACGACTCGAAAAAACTCTGTATGTTGGTACAATCATGTTGATCAAGAATAATTCACCCTTTCACAAATGGCCCTGAAATTACTATGAAAATCACCTATAATGGGGTGGACACACACTGAAAAATGCTTTTGTACCACTTTGGCAAAATCTGTACTCAATTTTTTAAATCCACACATGAATCTTGACTCCCAGAACCATAAAGCCCTCCATCTCAAACAGATCAAGAAACAAAGCTCTAGCTCTATCACCTACTAGTGCCG
>JAQMYJ010000004.1:12666603-12692262 GCA_030014305.1 Clarias laeviceps
GTAGAAAGAAATAAAAATCAGGAACCATCATGGAGTTAGAAAGTGACCCCAAACTTTTGAACGGTAGTGTATATATAAAAATATATATTCTACCTACAGTCAGCAGCCACCTTGTGTTTGAACATGTCAAAAGACAATAAATACAATGATCAGTCAAAGTACCGAAGAAACAGATACGTCTTGAGTCGTCATTTAAAGATCACCAAAGGCAGCTCATAGCCGAAACATCACAGATTTTTTTACCCACAGTATGCTATGAAGGAGACTATAAAGAGAGTCTGTATTATTTAACAAGCTAACGAGTGGGTACACATTATTACACTATATGCTAATACTTTTTAACCTGATCAGTGTGTTAAACACATGAGTGGGCACCATTTAGTTTCCACAAACCTAGTGGACTCTAACAAATGTACCATTTGTCCACAATGTTTTCCTCCAAACTGTAAACATGGTCCTAGCAATTTCCTCTACTCATTATGTTAAAATATTTCAGATTGTTCATTAATTAATTTCAATCAGAATCTGAATCGGGTTTTATTTGCCAAGTATGTTGAGGGCTGTTTGTGTCCAGACCAACATAAATACTGTACATTTGTTATAGACAAGACACAACACACAATAAGTACACAACATTCATGTACAGAATGTATTCCTGTACAGAATAAATCAAGACTAGGGGGAATGAGTATGGAACAGATGTACATAAAGTGTACATAAGGTGAGTGTGCAAGGTAGTGCAAAAAACCGTATCACATATAATAAGTAGCACAAATGTGCAGTAGCATGTAAAAAGTTAGTAAGAAGCATATTATAAGAAGTACTGTAAGTTGGTATCTGCAGTGTTCCGTATCATTTAAAATAAATATAGTTATGCGGATGTACTCACAGTATAAACACTGTCTATGGGGTCTGATAATAGTAATAGCACAGCTGCACGCGAGTGTAAAAAAAATGTTATGCTGTGTTGCCTTCAAGCTCATTTGTGTTATTAATCAGGGGATTTAAATTTAATATAATATGATATGATAATGATAATCCTCATCATTATCTACTTTACAGACAAATTCAATCCTTTGTATAAGCAATGCTTCTAAAATACCTCCCTGTGTAGAGGTGTGTACAGAAAAAATCTGAAGACTCTGTTTTATACAGTGTAGTTTAACAACTGCCCTTTTAGTGTTGTATGTTTTTTTGAGCTGAAGTCTTCTCTACAGAATTTGCATAAGTATTCACCCCTTGAACCTTTCCACATTTTTTGATTGTTATAATCTGGAAGTAAAATCTGATGGGCCATTAGGGATATTTGGCACATACTGTATTGTACGTTTACACACTCATGGCAAAAAATACAAGAATTCAGATCCATGCTCGGTAAGTGCAATGTGGTTATTAGAAATATGTGCATTGTGAATTTAATAATTATTACAAATACATTTATTAAATGAGTGTTGTTAGAACCTGAACTTCAATGGGTACCAAATATTTAGTTTTTTTTTTCCTAACTAGTGTCAGCAGATAAGCGCATTTGTGTCAAATAGATAAGCATGAGCACAAAGATAGCTTCATACGTGACATCAGAGTCTTTGAAGAAGGCCCAAACCCTGACGTTTTGGGAAATAATGGATGAATTCTTGTGTTAACCTGAAACATGAAGAAAAACAGGATACTGTTTTATGTGATTGCAAAGTCATGCTGCTTTGCTGGATAATGTGTAACGTTACTACAGATTGCTAAGAAGAAGATGTTTTTCATCGGAGTGACTAACTGGGGAATAAGGGTCTCTCTGTGCTGTGGATATTGATCTAGGTTGGGTCAGGGGTAATGGTGAGTAGAAAGGAGAGCTGCCTTTAGAATCGCCTTCACACACACACACACACACATACACACACACACTGCTAGAACGTTTTGGCTCAGATTGTGGTGTTCTGATAAACCGGTGTGTTCCCTATAGCAAAAGTGTGGAATGTATTTCATGGTTTTATAGCACATCACAGAATACGGGGTTTGCACTATGCTTTAATCCTTTAAAAAAAAATCATCATCCTATTTGCTATTAATAAATAATTTCCAGTAGTGGAAATCCATAAAACAACAGCACCACAATGGTTATTTATAAAAAAGAAAAAAAAAACAAGTATGAAATCAAGCATAAGGCTGATCAAGATATATTTATTTAAGCATCCACAACTCTTCATCAGCAGTGATTGGGAAGTGATTTCTTCATATTTTGCTTCTAAAGAGCCAGATTTTCTTGAATTTTTAATATAGGCTTAAGGAATAGTTCTCCAGGCTTCCTGAAGGACTTTTTGATTGTCATGTTTGGCAAGATTTGGCTCTCGTTTTCAGTCCAGTCCCTGACCAGTTACAGAGAAGTGTTTTTTTTGTTTAGTGACCTATGAATCATTCAAGCATTAAACCTAAGGCATCAACCAGATGATGACAGATGATCAGTATGCTGGTTATGCTGGGAATGCTGGGTGGTTAGAACAAAAGAGAGAGGAAATGAGGTTGCTGCTAAGGTTGTTAAATAAACGACATATTTTTTAAATCGTATCCTTAGGCACTTAGTAGCCTGGCTCAGTAAAACAGTTGTTTCCATTAGTTTAATTGAATCAACATAATTGATTATTTAATAAGAAGACATGAGAAGACTTTTACACAGTATTGTATGTGAAATACACTAACGAGTGCATTAAGCATGAACAAGGTGGATTACTTTCCGGCTTATTCTTTTCCTTTTTTTCAGAAAGCATTTGGATAAGAGAATAAATAGAACAGGCAAATATCTTTAAATATTGTATAAAAAATGATTAACAACATGAACATGTGTGGCATTTGGCAGATGCCCTTATCCAGACTGACTTGTGTATATCTCCTTATACCCCTGAGCAGTTGAGGGCTAAGGACTTTTGCTTTACATAAGAATATAAGCGCCAGATTACAGATGTAATAGTGTTAGTATAGCCTGTTGTTATTAGATTTGTCCCTGAACTCTAATTTAATATCCGAACCTGCCATTGATGTGACATCGCATTTTCAAAGAAAACTCATTGGACAGCATGCAGTATATAACCGGTTACATACTTTGATTAGCAAAATGGTCACTTTTTCATTCATAGATTTTATGCGATGAAGTGTTAAACTGATCACATCATGATGGCATACAAGAAAAGCAGAGGTCTGTCTGAATTATAATCACTGTTTGTTCAGTCACCAGGCTTTCTCCACGAGCCCAGGCTGCGTATCAGCAGTGGCAGCAGTTAAATGATGTGTGGAAGTGCTGTGAGCGTGGCAGTCTGTCGAGTGCGAGCTCAGTGGGAGAGAAACCGGTTTGCCACACACACACACACACACACACACACTCACACTAACACAGTGCCTTCATATCTTTCAGCTCCTCTCATGACTCTGAGGCTCCCAGTAACGCAGCTCACTGCGTTTGTCTCTGAGAAACTGGCTGGGTTCCGAACCAACTCGCCTCATGAATAGGATTTATCATGCAACGTCACACTCATGCACTCTTTTTTTTTTTTTTTTTTTCTCTCTCTCTCTCTGTTCCTTTTCTCTGCTGCTTACTTCCTCGGTTTTTATTTGATACATTCGCTCTGTCTCTTCCGTTCACTCCCATAATCATTTCTGCCTTCCTGTTGCTTAATTTCACTTCACTGTCTCTCTTTCTGGGCTTCACTCAATATTTCTGAAAGCATTCAAGGCAGTTCTGTAACATCCTGAAAGCTTACAGTCTGCGACTGTTAGTAGAAGCAATTTACCTCCTACAGTACTCGCTCCTACATTCCTTGTCTTTTAATTTCTGGGGTAAAAGTAACAGATTAGAAGCAGAGTCTGTGTTTTTAGGAAGATTTTTTTTTTGAGGCTTTACAACTAAAATAGTGACAACACTTGCTAAACTCCAATTTACAATCACATTATGGCTAAACTCTGATTAAACCAAAGTGCATGAAGTGAACGAAACATGCAATGAGTTATGGGTTGCAAAGGCACCATAAAGTGCAAACCACCATAATAGGATTAAGCATACAGTTACTTGTTCTCCAAGTTATTTATGTGGTAATTAATTTTTTTTTTACTTAAACCAACTCTCCATATTTCTGTGATTTTTCAGACCACTTTCAGTTTTTAAGTGCATTAAGAAACTCAGTCGAAACAAATGCCAAAGATACTAGTCGTAATGTCTTTCGAAATAAACAATGTCTGTGCTTACATGCATTTTTTTATTTTATTTTTTTGTATCTATCGATCCTTTTATTTCAGAACGGTGTGTTAGTGGAGAGAGAACACCAATGCCTGCTAACATGTCAAATTTACACTCTGTTATACCATGTGTCAGCTAAAAAGAGAACTGCCATTTATGCTGATGATGAAAAATGAAGAAGAAACTAACCACGGTTGTTGGTGGACATCATGCGCTGTAGGATCCAAACGTACTGTATGTGGAAACCTGACCAATACACCATGTAGGGAGCAACGGAGCAACGCCGACAGTTGTATAAGATGTCTTAGTGTTACAATTTCCCTTCACATTAACTGATAGGTTAACTGTTCAAGCGTGACAGTGCTCCTGTGCACAAAGCAAACTCCATGAAGACATTGTTTACCAAAGTTGCCAAGTGGAAGAAGTCAAGGTACATAGGTGTAATAGTTAAGTATCCACAAATATCTGGCCATGTAGTGAATATGGCACCCTCTCATTATGTGCACAGGTCTGTTGGCACCACATAGAACTGTTCGATACGCAAGTTAATGGCACAGGTTTTATGCCGGATGTCTCCACTCTTGGGACTGGCACTAGGGATGCCCTGCCTCTCCAGTGGCTAGGTCTGTACAGTATATGGGCATAGGGTTAAGGGCCTTGCCCATAGGCCCAAAAGTGGTAACCTGACAGTGGTAGGCCTTGAACCCACACCCTCCAATCAGCAACGCAGAGTTTAAGGTATAAGATTAACATATTATCCTTTGTGTCAAATATTACAAATTTGCTTTTTAAAGAGCGACACACGATCATCCATGAAAAAAAGTTTGTTATTGCATCTCATATTCCTTAATTATCTGTAGAATTTTATGATATCCCCCATCCTTAGACTTGTTTCTGATTTAAACGGTATTCACATCTATACCCCGGACTATTACAAAGCTCTGACACTGGAGACTCCTTTCCAAAGTTTTAATAAATATCACCTCAATGAACCCTTCACCATATGCATTCTTCTATATTGTAGTCTAAGATTATATGAAGCCATAAATGTCCCTGTGAATAATGACTATTTTTTTTTATAAAATCCCTTGTAAGCAGAGCCTAGTAAGGGGGAAATGGCCTCTATATACAGTACAGCCAAAGTGTGTATAAAGAAAAAAAAACGGAGGTGAGAAATATCTTTATATATGAAGCTGCATTCCTCCGTGCTGTTTTTTTGTTGTTGTTTTTTTTAAAACCTTTCCTCCATATACAGTTTTCCTTCACGGTTTAATATATGCAGTATTTGCAGTATTTGCCTGCAGCGGGGAGCTTAATACCTTCCTGTTTGATCTGTGAGTATTCAGTGCTCAGAAATTTCCCAGACCTTTAAGTTCAGAATACACGTGTCACATTATATTACATATAGCAAAATGGGAAGTAGCTTTGCACGGAGCTGGGACTGTCTAGGCGCCTGTACTCCATGTTCAGTGTCGTTTTTTGCATTTCGGGACACTTACAGTATGCATGTCAATCAATAATGTAAAGTCGGCAGGAGGAGAGGGAGACCGAGGCTGAGGATCTCTCAGAGCGTTTCCTTCAACACAACAGATCAACAACGAGGCTCAAATGAAATCCAGGGTAGAAAACAGTGAAAAGAATCAGGGATTAATAACCTAATCTAAACTTCCCTCTAATCCTGCATGTACTTTATCTCCTTCGGGGTGGTCCGTCAGCATGTAATTGCATCTGCTTTGGTTTGACTTGGGAGGATACGGAGTCACTGCACAATCCTTCTTCACGTGTTCATTTAAAGTAGGAGAGTATTGGCATTTCCATTTTCACAGAATCACAGAGGTTCTTTTACTGGATACAACCATGAAAACGTTTTAAATTGAAATTCCTTAGAGTTGTTGATATTCATTTTCTTACTGTTTTTTGTTTCACCGCATTTCTGTAGCAGACTTGAAGTTTTTCAAGCACATGTAGAAGCACCAGCAACATTAGATCATTAGATGCACTGTTTACATACTGGCCTCCATACTTTATGTACGTACGTCTGACTGATCAAAGCAACATCCATTAAGTAGACCTAGAAAGTCTCATCATCCCTGCCAATCAGATTTTCGAGATAAATTGTCAATGGTTTAATGATTTTTACGATGCTCAAATCACCGATAAGCAGGCTTCCCACAGGGTTCACCCTATAACCAGCTGTTAACAAATTTAGGTCCTGATGATTCCACAGCCATCTGTAGCTTCAGATCCAATAGAGTAAAATTAGCCAGGTGGGAGAAATGGAATGTTTTCTCTATCCTGTCAGTCATGAGTGTTTATGAGCTCATGTACACTGTCTGCCCCCAAAAAAAGTCACAAACACTAATATTTTTTACTAATATACTAATATATTTGTTGGATCGTCTTTAGCTTTGATTACGGTGCACGTCTGGAACCAGACGCAAAGCCACAACATTTACTTCACTCCAGAGTTTGTCTTAGATCTCATATTGATGACTGCAGAGTTGGCCACTCTGTAAAATCGTCTCCAGCACATCCCAGCTTATGGTCAGAGCTCTGTGGTGGCTAATTCATGTGTGAAAATGGTTCCTCTGCTTCCAGAAACACTCTTTCACAGTTTGAGCCTGATGAATCTTGCCATTGTCGTCCTGGAATATGGTTGTGCCATCAGGGGGAAAAAAAATCCATAGATGTAATAACCGGGTCATTCAGTACATTCGCTAGTCATCTGCCTTCATTTTATGGCTACATAACTTTACAGAGCCTTATATTGAAGAGCAATAATTTGAAACATAGTTACATCTTTTCTTCTATAACAGGGTTATTTAAGAAATAAGAGTAATTATCTACGGTAGTCAAAGGTATTGCCTTATCTAAATCCAAATTAAGATATTTTTTTTTACCAGTCTGTGCATATGGAGGAGGGTAGATAACACTTTACTCATTGTCTATTAACCTGTTCTGTGATGCAGCATGAGCAGAAGTTCAAAAGATTAGTTCCTGGCTTCACATGTTTAGAATGATCAATAAGTATAGTATTTGAGACTAAGTGCATTGCTCCATGTGGATGCTGAGAACAGTTCTCCAGTTTTCCCAGTCTTCAAATGTCCATTTCATCAGAGTCTTAGCCCAATGCTTGTCTTAGCCAAAGATTCCTGTTCTTAGCCAAGTGGGCTGCAATGTGGTCTTCTGTTGTTGTAGCCCATCTGCAGGGTTCAGATTTTCTGCTTTTCTACTTTCTACTACCAAGGATGTAAAGAGCGGTTATTCCAGTCTCCACCCACAAAACTCCTGCTCACTGGATGTTTTTTGTTTTTTCGTTACTGTTCTATAACGTGTCTCAGGTGTCAACACAGCCAGACGGATACGAGGCGAGGTCCGACGGAAAAAAGGGTACTTTTTAAAACAGAAAAGTCATGAAGGTGTGCACGTGCAGGTCTGGAAGCAGTGCCCGACTGACATGCGGGCACAATGCTGTTAAGCGATGGGCCCGGGTGGGCAGCGGCTCCTGCACGTTCCCTCGAACGTCTCCTCTCACTGACTGGCCAACCGGCCCCTCACAGCTCTCCTTAGGTCTGGCCACAGACAGGAGTCCATTGTGACGTCTGGTGGCTTTCCCTGCTGGGAATGGTGTCTTTAACATGTAGCACAGTGGCCTTTTCCTTCTCTGCGGCAGGATCCTGAAGACTTAACGAGAGTGAATGTGCCGCGGGAGCTCGTGCAGTCCTCTCGCAGCTGTGTTTAATGCAGCCATCAAGAGGCTCCATTACATTCGCGCCTTTGAAGTCCCTGGAGGTTCGTGTGCCTTGTAGCGTCCGCCATGCGACTCTTGGCTTTAACCTCAGGACCCCAAGCTACACTTCCTGCCTTGTTTTTATAGCGCGGGGAAAGTCCAGAGATCCATTAGTCCAGAGATCCATTAACGATAATAGTTCACCAGCTGTGCCCTTTCCCGCGGCCCCGCTCCTTCGCACACCTGCACAAGGGGAGGCCGCCTACCTAGTGAGCGATAAAATATTTAGCATGCTGGCGCACGCCGTGACAACCGCCTTCAAAATAATGCATCAAAAGAAGCTAGTGGTAAAGGAATTAAAATGGAGACACTAATCTAGAAATCTAATCTACATCCAAATCTTAATTTGAAAATTTCTCAGTTTATCTGGAAAATCATGATGGATTTAATTGAGTGCGAGTGTGTTTTTGTGTGGTGCCCTTGCTGCGGATTATTCATCTGCCCCAGCAGTAGAGATTCTGCAGTAAAGTCGATTAGGATCTCTTACTGCGTTTAATTACATGCATGTGTGATAAGTTTCCTTTTAATCTGACTTAACTGCATTTGTGCACGAATAAATCTGCTGCCCAGACCAGTGAAAATGAGCGTCGCTCTGATAAGGATTAATAGAGTTCATAGAAAATGCACCGTTAAAAACGGCCACAACAACAAGTGCTCACACATCCTCATTCAGCCGGCTGTGTGTGTGTATACATTGTGTTAAGCCTCTTATTGTGTGCTTAGGATGCTATAAATGTCATTAAGATGAATGTAAAAGTAAATCCCTTGTTTATCCTATACCAAGAATCCATTTTTGTGCTCAGTCATTGATGGTTCCTTTTCATTTTTATATTTAGAGACATTCTCTCAGTTTGTCTCTTTTCTGTCAATAAGATGAACATTTTACTGTAGACTTGGGGCTCTGCATATTGTACATGAGAGCTATAAAATAATGGAGTCCGATGGCATCTGAGTGGCTTGTTTGTTTTAATAATCAGAAAGTAATGTGAAAAGATTCTTCTGTTTTTTTTTTTTGTCTCTATTGCGTGTGTGCGTGCGTGTGTGTGTGTGCCTGTGTCTGTGCGTGTGTGTGTGCGTTTGTGTGTGTGCGCGTGTGTGTGCGTTTGTGTGTGCGCGTGTGTGTGTGTGTGTGTGTGTGTGTTTTATGGATGGGCGTTCATTAATCTAGCTCATGGCCTTCATTAAACTTGCACTGTGGGTGTTGCTGTTGTGGGGGGATGGAAATAGACACACACACACACACACATACACACACACAAAATTACTGCTCTCCTGTCCTTTCAAGACAATTACTTCTTAATTTCTAACAGTATCACACACACACACACACACACACACAGACACTAGCATTATTACTCTCCATAGTCATCCCCCCAAAGGCAAATGTGTTCCCTTTGCCTCATTTCCTGCTAAGTCACCGTCTGTATTATCTGATCTGTGGCAAAAGGGTCCATAACATTGCATTTTTGTAAATGCATTTAAATTAGAGATACACTGATTGCAGCTTTCTTGGTCAATACCGAGTTGCGTTTTTTTTTGTTTGTTTGTTTGTTTTCTGACCTGCTAATATAGATTTTCTTTTCTTTATTTTCTACAAACTATAATAGACAGCATAGAAAAACATTTTTGAATTGAAACTTTTAATGAAAAGTTCAATTATATGCATATAATAAAGCACAGATGATTACGTCTCCATTTTCCCCAAAACTGCACAAGACTTTCTCCAGGCTGCTGCTCTGAGCTTTTCGCTGCAAATAAAATCTAAGGGAAAAAATGAAATTCACCTGGGACGGTGAAGGCTATCATATGCTTCCTCTGAGACACAAGCTTCCTGAACTGCTGCACAGCCAGCGGTACAAATAAAGCGTAGAAGCGCATGATTGGCTAGTGCCACTATGAAAGTGCATCCCTCCCCCCATGAGAGCTCCCAGTTAAAGATGGCAGTAGCGTCGGCACCTCCAGATGAGCTAACGCGTCTCGTGTTGTGACTCTCGGCCATGTGTGCAGGATCAGCACAGAATCGTTGGACGATAGCTGACCAAGCTGAAAACCAGCCAATTCCACTAATGGGCAATCAATCAGTGCTGCTCTGTTTTAAATAATTATCCCGTCTAATTTAAATTAAATTATAAGTTATATTTGTCATTGGTTGCTCAGTGGTAGGTTTACCCGGGTTTAATTTCCACCCCAGTGCTGGGCCCAAGCCCTCGATAACATGGGAGGGTTTGTTTCGGGAAGGGAGTAAAACCTGTGCCATGTCGATCAGATGGTCCTTTGTTGTGACCCCTCAATAGGAGCAATGAAGACTAACATGTACACGACTATGAAGTAGAATCATGTAGTGAAATGATTATTAATTGTCCGTGCCATAAACATAAAAAACATTACAATAAATTTATACTCCAAATTACATTTTTACAAAATAATATAATAAAAAAAGAGTATAAAAAAGTGTACATATATATAAAGTAGGATAAGCCTGCGTTAACTGGAGGCATCTGGGTCTTCTGATTGGTCTGATTTTTGTCAGGTCAACACTGACTCTTGAAACTTGCAGATTTACAAGGGAAAGTCTCTCTCTCTCTCTCTCTCTGAGACATTTGAGAAGCTCAAGTTATTGCAAATGAGCACAGCCACCTTATTTCTTATTGGCGAGTAAGACAAGAGCATCATGAAGGTCAAGATTTTCAGTTAATCATAACCAGAATAATGAAGATGTCGTGTAATTGACTGGCAGTAATGATTCCAAAAGTCTTCATCTGCATATGTGTGTGTCTCTCTCTCTCAATGTTTCTCTTAGTCACTTTCACCTGCTCTCTCTATCTCTGTCTCTGTCTCAGGTCAGCAGGTGCTTGGGCTGGTGGAGAATCAGAGTGACTGGTATTTGGGGAACCTATGGAAGAACCATCGACCGTGGCCCGCTCTCGGCCGAGGCTTCAACACTGGTTAGTCAGATTGTAATTGCAGTAGAGGTTCAACAATGCATGAAAATCTAATTTGCTACAGTATGTTTTGAAGATGGTGGTATTTCAGTGAGATACTTTCGATACAGCAAAATAAAGATTGAAGGAATAGGTGTCTCAGATTTCCATTTCCAGGATTATAAAGTACAATAATTGAAACCTGTAATAGTTGACACAATGTTTTTGTCATGTCTGCAGTGTTTTTTCGCAGTGTATGCATAGTGTTCGAATGTTTGCACATATACAGTATATATTGTAGAATATGCAGATGTATCAAATCAAGAGCTCCATATTGAACAATATGTGATATGATATATTGTTTCACCCCTAGATTTAACCTGTAGCATGAAACAACAATAACTTTGCATTGTTAATAGGCTCAGCTGCATTCATGAAGGTTTGTCATGTAATTCCTTTGTGGCACGAATTGATTTCATGCTGTGGTGCTTTTCTTCCATTGTATTTGAGGTAAAACATGGAGAATGGACTCGTGTTACTATGTGAAAGGAATTCCCTCCACACACTCTACAAAAGGAGCATGATGAAAAGTCTGCTTGATCGAGTGCCTAAAGAATTAGATTAGATTCGATCTCCAGAATAGGTTTCTTTGCTTCCGCTACATTTCCCCCCCCCCCAAGTCCTTTTCCTCTGCAGGACCGAAGAGGCTTTAACCATGTTGTTATTAGAGGTGTAGAGCATTCCATTCACTTTTTATTGACTCTGGTACCGAAGACAAGCAACACAAGTCTTTTGGGTTTATAGATATAAACTATAAATTATAAATGATTCAACATTTCCATAGCAGCAGAACTCAGAAAATAATGTATAGAAGATGCGGAGTTTACCGGCTACCTCGCCTGCAGCCTTGCTTCGGTAATTGTTCTGTAGTTCCTAAGCAGATGGTGTTAAAGTCAGTTAAGCGTAAGATGTTAGTGTGTTAAGCTCTTTCCTTGGGGGATGAAACTAACAGAACTCATTAATGTTTTTGGAAATTCTGTAGTTGTCAGAGGTGGGCAAAGTTCGCAAAGTAAAAGTAGAAATGCCCTAGGTAAAATATATAAAATATATAAGTACTCCATTTACAATTGTGCATGAGGAAAAATGGAAAAGTACTTACCTTTAAATTTACACGTCTTCAACCAATCAAGGGAGTCTGTAAGCTCACGCAAGTAGAAGGAGCGGATAGCGCTATAGAGTGTGTTATGCCGCTCCCAATGGTGCATGAGCAAGCCATTGCAAAAAAGATGTGTACGACTGTCGTTCCGTGTCTAGGAGGAAACACGTGATCGTCTTCTTCGTTCCTTGTTGGTAGTCGTAGCCTTGATGTAGAAAATGGGTGTGAGTCCATGGTGGTCCAGTAGCTAGGATTCTGCGCTCTCACTGCCGCACCCTGGGTTCGATTCCCGGTCAGTAAAGTAACTTTCAAGAAATTTCCCCGCTGTGGGACGAATAAAGGTTTATCTTATCTTATCTTAAATTTGCTATGTCTAAATTAGGGAGAAAATCAAAAAAAAAATCCACAAAAAAATTGACAAAAGTACTGAGCTTGTATTGCTACTGCGAAATTGTATTTTGTATGTTTTTCGATTCTCTCTGTATGTTTTTTGATTTGTCCATATCTGCAGTCATCTCCACTTCTGATTTCAAACACCTGCTTGTGATTAGGGAAGGCAAATTATGCATAATAGCCAGAAATTAGCGATATTTCTGCTTCAAATACTACACACCATTTTGGTCATGTAACGCAACACCTTGTGGAAATGTTGCTGGAGTAAAAGTAAATGTATTCAATAAAAAATACTCAAGTAAAGTACAGATACGTAAGTATAGTAAGAAAGTAAATGTACTTAGTTACGTTCCATGTCTGGTGGCAGAACTGTGAAACACTGCTGAGAAATCAAATTGAATGTCTTTTTGCATTAAATCAAAGGGCTTTACAGGAAAACTTCACATTGGATTTACTTATCAATCCTGATACTTCTATGTCATCCATGATTTAGTTTATTTGACAAAATTCCAAATGTTTGTTGTTAACGCTGTATATTTTTTTTATTTAAGCTTCTTTCATTAACATTTTGGTTTGTTTTCAGTTTGGTTACAGATTTCCTACTTTACCCACAATGCCATCTGATTACCTGCTAATTGTGTTAACAGTGTGATTTCCCCATTGTTCTTCTCTATCATCGTCAACGCCGTCACTCCCATCTCATAGACTGATCGCTAGCTCAGATCGCTAGTCTGTGCTGTCATATACAGTACAGTAGCTGCAATGTTTTCTAGAGTTTCTACAGTTACTTCTCAACTAATACTATGCTGAATTTCCTGTTCATATGATGTTTAACATCGCTGGAAAATGTAGAAATGTAGAATGAGTAAAGAACCTCTTATTCTTTTGTTTCTAGGGTTATATACAGTATATATGAGATTGTTGTTATTTTCCTGCTGTTAAACACCTCTGTACTGTAGGTGTGCTGGCAACGTCCCCAGAATCACTTAACACATCAGAAATATTTCACATCGAAAAATGTTCCAAGGTAGACCTTTCTGTCAACGTCCAACATTAAGAGTAAACGTCACTCGACGAAGCATTATTTTCTGGTATGGTGTGGACACCGGTATCCCCTGTGCACTTGCAGTTAGTTAACCATGAAATGATTCCATGATTCATTCGATCCAGCGCGATCGCTGCCACTCCAGAGAAATGGCATAACCCTCATTACTCTTCCGTCGCATTATTCACTCGACTGTCACACCGTGTTCAGCAACACATCCATTCTGCTTAAAGTAATCAGACACTCATCAGCGCATGATAAGGGCCTCCTAATGTGACTTTTTACTCTAATCATGTGGCTGGCAGCTGACTGATGGCACATGAGTGCTAAGCTTTATGGGGTGATGGCATTATCAAGGTCATAATTATTGAATGGGTACTGTTTGTTTCTCATCATAGTAATGTATACTGTATGGCCTCCTCGGTAAACGCGTGTGTTACGGGGTATGTGTGTTACAGGTGTGATTCTCCTGCTGTTAGATCGTTTGAGGAAGCTCAGATGGGAGCAGATGTGGAGACTGACAGCAGAGAGAGAGCTGATGAGCATGCTGTCTACATCACTAGCAGATCAGGTACACAAACTCACTCTACATAGTACCTTATTCTAGTAGAAAGTTGCAATTATTGGTTAGGTACAATTACACCATGATTATTATTTAAAACAGCAGGCAAAGTCTTTAGAGCCCTCTGCTGCTTGTAATGCAAACTACAATGACAACAAAAACATAACAAGCAGTCTCTCCCAGCTCAAACACATCTGCTTTGTCGAAACCGCATATGCTGTGTGGGTTACAATTAAATATAAAGGGTGAGAACGAAGGATATGTGTGTCACAGCGATTCATTTCAGTAAAGAAACATAAAGCCTCGGCACTCCTCATCTCTGCACTCCTCATCTCTCTGAGAGCTAGTACATCACATGCTGATACTGTACTACTAAGAATGTTTCTTGAAAGGTATTTCTTTGATGATATGATTCTAACTTTTAGAAACACTTGAAAACATTACATGTCGACTAATATTGTGGCTCTGAGATTTAAATGAAATTTATATCGTTGATGTTTATATTAATGCATTTGTTCTAATACGTGATTATTTCTATAGAGTCAGCTCTTTCACAATTACACAGGTTAGGGTACTTCATATAATCAGTAGTGGTTCTGGGGTGTACAGTATGGGCGAACTCTCCTTCAGTGATTAGTATACTGGTGATGCTGAATGCTGAGCGGTTGGAACAGATGAGAGGGGAAATGAGGCTGCTGCTAAGGAATGAAGGTGCGAGATCGTGTTTATTAAGTAGATTTCAATTGCACCCTCATAAGTGTGTATTAAGAAATGTACAGTGCCATCTGTTGAATTTTGATAAATTAATGACTTTTTTCCAATTCGATTTTATGTTATGATCATGTCAACGTTTTCCATTTAAATTTCAAAGTAGCATATCATCTTATACCCTGGGTTGCCCCCCGATAAAACAAAGCCTATACTGTATGTCACCTCAAGCTCGGTCAAATACACTTGTGAAAACCCCTTTCAATAGTTTTAAGTGATGCATGCACAAACAAACAGACAAAAATTCCAAAAAACATCTTGTCAAAAGTAATAGAACACATCAAGATAGCATACATTAGCATTGTGAATTCCCTAGTTAGTATTTTTGTAATGGTTTTGCTGCAGGCTACAGACATTTTATCTTAATTTATGGTATGCATAATATCATACTCAAAAAGAGATTAGATATCTACATACGTTTATATATTGCCTAGTTCTCCTTCTTCCTCTTCGCGTCTGCACATTATTTGAGGTTAACTAGAAATGGATTTTAAAATGTGCCTTTTAACGTGTAATTGATAAAGGAATAAGGTTCTGGTTAAATTACTTTAAAGTTGCACTTTTAATTAAAAACACTACTTATTAATAGCAGTTAACCTTATAAGACCCCATGTACTGTATGAGGACAATAATTTTTTTTTGTGTTACATCGTGTGTATATCCTTGTAGCCTCATAAGTCATAACCCTAAGTCATAAGGATGACTTGGTATTCCTCACTCACCCACCGTCCTGGAGCCTATCCCAGAAGACTTATCGCACGAAACACGCTCATTCACACACTACAGGCAATTTGGAAACGTCCATTAACATAATCCGCATGTCTTTGGACTGTGGGAGGAAACCAGAGTATCCAGAGGAAACCCACCAAGCACGGGGAGAACATGCAAACTCCATGCACACAGAACCGAGGTGGGAATCGAACCCAGACCCTGGAGGTGCGAGGCCACAGTGCTAACGACTCAGTCACCATGGCGCCACTTAGTATTCCTCTTTCGCCCAACTTCTTCCTGTTTTGATCAAATACAACATTTGGATCTGAACAATAATTATCTGACAAAGATAAACTGGTGCATATGATATTTCACTTCTCCATAAAAGAAAACTACACAGTTTTCTTTTCACTGCACCTTGTTGTACCTACAGACTGAGGCTGAGTGCTACTCGCCCTACTGCGTGTTTATCTTCAACAGCACTGTTTCCATGTTTTAAGTACCATCCATTCAAATCTTCCTTCAAGTATCCCACACTTGACAGAGTTAGCTTTAAAGTATCTCTCTGCCACTATTTTCCCCTGCAGAATCAATGGCCGGGCTTAAGGGTTTGTTTTTTTTTATCATCCATGCTTAGGGTAAGATCATTCTTGTTCTCCTTAAAGCTTCTTTCTCTTTCTGTCTGAAATGCCATCTTTAAGCACCTCAGTGAGAGCTTTTAAGAACATGAGTGGCTTAAGGACCTGCAGAGAGATAAACTGTCCATGTCCTTCAGCCATTAATATTCTCTCTTCCAGTACTCATTATCTTCTCTTACGCCATTCCTCTTCATTCTCTGATGCTAATTTCTGATGATACTGCCACCATTGACCTCAGCACAGCATGAAAGTCCTTACTGAGTACCTACTTCTGCAGACTAAGAAGATATTTAAAAACATCGTGGCCAATCCAGATTCAAAAATTTAACCGAATGGACTTATTTTCTTATTTATTTATTTTTTCTTTGATTTTTTCCCGATTTTCTCCTTAATTTAGTCGTGTCCAATTCCTCCCCGTCACTAGGGGGCTCCCACATTAAGGCTACTACCACTCAGTCGGGGGGGCCGAAGACTATCACGTGTTTCCTCCGAACCACGTGACGCCAGCCGACCGCATGTTTTTGAACTGCTCGCTCACGCACCGTTGGGGGCAGCGTAACACACTCGGAGGACAGTGCTATCCGCTCCTTCCGCTTGCGCGAGTTCACAGACCCCCTGTAGAGCCGTGATTAATGTGGGAGCACTAAGTACCTCTCATCCCGCCCCTCTGAGAGAGCTCAGCCAATCAGCCTCCGGCTGCGAGAGGTTACAGCATCACCCGGGAATCGAACCAGCGATCTCCAGATTATAGGGCGACTGCGCCACTCTGAGGCACTTATTTTCTTATTTAGATATCACATGCAGCATTGGTTTTCACTGTGACTTGTTAGTGCCTTGATCTGTCTCCCACAGGAAGCAGGAATAAGACACAACAAACGTAATTGTCTGTGTTCACTCAAGAGGTTTCCTGGCTGTTCTTAATAATGTTTGATTCTATATATTTGTTTTCATGATGTGCCTATTATAGAAATAACTGGAATAGTTTATCGAAGAAGTAGAAAAAGTAAGGCACAGTAAAAAAAATAAATAAATAAAATCTTGTGTAATCAATATACACCATTATTTTGGTATAACTGCACAGTCCAAAGAATGTTACTCCATTCATACTTCCAGCAATTATAATTTTTTGCATTTATTAATAAATATCGCCTTCAGCTTTTTAATTGTATAAAGTTACATTTAATGTTGTTTCCATTATCATTGGCTTTATAGTAGGTATAAACGTTGTCAACTTGTCATGTGACCGAGAAAATGCCCTAAAGGTTAAGCTATGGTGTTAAACCTACTGAGCATTGCAAAGCACTGACACCTTAGTTACTTCTCATAAATGTTAAATAACACTTGTTAACATGTTTTAATCCATTTATTTTTCCTGATATTATCAATATGAGCTAGTTGTTACTGCAGAAATAATAACATATTAGGATAAGAGCGGGCGGCACGGCGGTGTCTTGCACCTCCAGGGTCCGGGTTCGATTCCCGTCTCTGTGTGCATGGAGTTTGCATGTTCTCCTCGAGGTGGGTTCCTCTGGGTTCTCCGGTTTCTTCCCACAGTCCAAAGACATGCAGGTTAGGCTTATTGGGGTTCCAAAATTGCCCATAGTGTGCGAATGAGTGTGTGTATGTGTGGGTGCCCTGCGATGAATTGGCACCCTGTCCAGGGTGTACCCTGCCTCATGCCCTTAATCTCCATAGGCTCCAGACCCCCCCTGCGACCATGAATACAAGATTAAGCGGTATAGACAATGAGTGAGTGAGTAGAATAAGAGCATTCTGGTAAACCTATCGTTTTATGTTACAGTCAGAGCTGCTGTTATAAAATGAATGCACTTTTTCTGATTTGAGAATTCAACATGCTGTGTTTTAATAATACTTAAGTATTGAAATTAGACAAAAAAATATATTCTGAAAGCTAAAAATTAGTTTTAAACATGCACATTTCACACATGGACTGTTGATGCTACAATTCATCATAGTTTTAGTGTGTGTGCAGTAAGTGGCTAAGTAAGTATTTCCAAACTAAATGTGGCATCAGTAACATAATTAAATTTACTTTACATTTAAAACACTTTTTCTTTTACTTGGGCAATGCGCAGTGCTTTGTAGTCTCCACAGAACAACTCATCCTCACTCTAGTACATGCAAGTCAGAGCCCAGAACCAGCTATAAGCTAAAACCCTGTTAGAGAGGAGAATTTAATTGGTTTTTTAGCTGTACATGGTTTTGATCCATTGAGTTCTGGACAGTGGGCCTAGCCCAAGGCATAAAGCAGAAATATGCCTAAAACTAATTACGGAGGTCTTTTAGGAGTGTGTTCAATGCATTATGATATTTCTAAAATAAGCTTGAATGTCTCATGCAAATTGCAGTTAAGTGTATTGAATTGTTCTTATGAAGACAAATTGAAAACCAGGCAATCGTGAATTGGAATAATTTACTGTCACGTCCCTAACTGTTAATTTCACAGTAATAGTTTTTACAAACAAACTTTTATGCTTCTTACACTTACCTGAATAGAATTTTACCTTCTTTTTATAGCAAATGTAAAAATGTAATGCCTTTGTAAAAACACGATGTTGCAGTTAATCCTATAAAACCACTCTTCATATGTAAGCAAGTACTGTAGGAGGCACGAGAGCTGCAAGGTCTGTGTGTAGCTGATGTAATGGAATGCGAGATGTGGGTCTTGTGCTTCGCAGGACATCTTTAACGCCGTGATCAAACAGAACCCCTTCCTGGTGCACCAGCTGCCCTGCTTCTGGAACGTCCAGCTGTCTGATCACACGCGCTCGGAGAAGTGCTACAGAGATGTGTCCGACCTCAAGGTAAGGGAGAAGAGAAGGCAAGACGGTAAACATGGAGAGACTTTAGACCTGATACATATGTTCCAGAGAAAATGAAAGCTCACGTCAAGCTGATAAGGGAGGGGCAGTTACGAAGAGTCTGTGATGGTGTATGTAGGATTCTTCTCCTGCTGACTTCGACCATCTGCTCTCATAGTCCGCGTGGGGTGTCCGTGTGTGGGCGTGACTTGAGTGACATTACAGGAGTGACTGCCTGGTATCTTCCGCTCCGTCCTAACCGCTTTAGATCAGCTTTAGATCAGCTTTTCATTTCTCACATAGTGATTGACTTCTTATGACTCGGAGCAAGAGCACACTTTTTTTTGATGACTGAACTAATCCTGGTTTCACATTGGTGCAACAGTATAAAGCCCTTGCACCAGAAACAAAGGGACAAATCTGGATGATGCCACAGGCATTCACAACCACATTCCACAAATCCAGGACAGAATAATTGGTCCTGCTGTCTGAGTGAGAGGAATGGTCTTCCTTTCTCTGCTGTCAATCACAGTCACACTAGCCCTTGGCTGGTGGGATCCAGGTTTATTCTCTGACATTTGAAAAGATATTTTGCCGAGCATTAGATAAATGTCTCAGTAAAGGGGTTCCCTGGTGGAAAAGGTTCAATTCCCAGGTTCCTGGTTCAATTCCTGGTGAGGGAACCATTCTCAGCCACTGGGGCTTGCACAAGTTAGTGCACTCTCAGCCCAGATAAATTGGAGAAAGTGCATCAGGAATGGCACCCAGTATAAAAACCTGTGCCAGATTAAATATGCTGACTCAGTGACCTCATATGACCCCTAATTAGAGCAGCCGAAAGACTGGTAGGAAGAAAAACGCCCAAAATGGCACCTACAGTGCAAAACATTTACATTATATTTGGCAGAAACCCTTTTCCAGAGCATTTTATCTCATTATACGTCTGAGCAGCTGACGGTTAGTGGCCTTGCTGGTGCTGGGGATTGAACCTGGGACCTTCCAATCAGTCGTTTACTACATTAACCACTGGGCCACTTTTTCCCAGGAGGCTTAGCTAGTGGATGGAAGCATTGGAACAAAATAATGTGTATACTATATGTGTAGACAGAAACATTATGTGGCACAGTGGGGCTTGTTAAATTTTTCTGAAGTACTTTTGATTTGAACGTTTCTGCTCTTCTTTATCGTTATATTTGTCCAGGTGATCCACTGGAACTCGCCTAAAAAGCTGCGGGTGAAGAACAAGCATGTGGAGTTTTTCAGGAACCTTTATCTGACCTTCCTGGAGTATGATGGCAACCTGCTGAGGAGGGAGCTCTTCGGCTGTCCAAGTGAAACTGACCACAATAGTGAGAATGTAGGTACCAAAAAGAATAAAAGAGATTAAGACACAAGACTTAAAGTATACTTTAAGTTACAGGATTGGCAAAACATCGACATCAACATTTCCGCCCATAGAACAGCTGCTAACTCTACTTAAATTGAACACATTGAAATGTCATTTATCATTAGTAGTGGGAAATGAACACTATGCGACTTCAGCTAATCATGCAGTTAATCTAATCTCAAACTTTTGGAGAATGTGTACCTTGCGGTTCGACACTGATATGCAGGAGAGGATTAACAGGGCGTTTCAAAATCTGAAAAATCAGGCATCAAGTAAAATGTGGAGATTTAGGTCTCATGAGAGTCAGCGTAAAGAATGATGGCGCTACAGTATGCAGACCATTCTGTTTTCCCTCCTTATTCTGTTTTCCCTCCTTATTCTGTTTTCCCTCCTTTGAGGATGAGTATGTTATCTAGCTATCCATCCTGCACCACTCCACTCCTGCGCACTGAGTTCATGTGTTTAAGTTGACTGATTCTATACACTGCAGAGAAAGAAAACAAATTATAGGATACATAGAGAGGTGAGATGATGGAGTGACTTGCTCTCTCTCTCTCTCTCTCTCTCTCTCTCCCTCTCTGTGTTTTTGTGAGATGACAGATTCCTCTGTGGGTGAGGAACACAGATGGGTCTTTCATATGACTCTCTGTGTGGGTGTGTGCTCATTCTGGGTCATTCTCTTTCCTCATAGCAAGAACAGCAGGTGCTCTTTATAATGAGACACTGTTTGTAAGACACATTGAGAGGATGTGCAGAAGGATCACAGGAGTATGATACATATTATGTTGTTGCATTACATCACAAACACCCCTGTTTACGTTCACTGGAAAGGAAAGGTCCTTCAAGGCAGTCAGAGAAGGCCGCAGAAGTTCTTAGACCTAAAGCTATTTTAAAAAAGGGATGTTTTAGTGGAATACAAAGCTACTGGAAGACCAGTCCAGATTAAGCATAACCATTACCTGGGCTTGTTTTACCCAATGTCGTCATGTCGGATTTCAACGCATCAGACGTATGATCAGCGATGTACAGTAGCCATGTCATTGTGTGTAAACTGAATTTTAAACTGAATTTACTTTTACATTTGCCAGCTATGAAGGAAAATGAGACTTTTTGGAACAGCCATTGCAGTAGCATTGACTCATTAGCAAAAGTGGAGCTGAAGCATGGGGTAGACATTACAACTATCAGTTTCTTCCCTGTTTACAGAGTGACGTCAGATCAACAAGGCCACTTAAAGTGTAAATATTACTTCAAAATGTATTAATAGCAGTATTGGCTTTAGATCAATTAGTACACAAATACAGAACTTCGTTAAATCTATAACATTGACCATACTAATTGCTGTTTTTAGAAGGTAATCCTCAACATTAGAGGTATCACTAATGCAAGCCAGGGGAAATGATGTAACTTGCAGCATAAGGTTTTATATTGTTGGTCACACAACAACCGATTAGCTGTTGTTCGGTCTGAATTTTGGGAAACAAATACGAGAGTGAGTCAAAAATGATATGCACTCTGGATGTAGAGTTTATTTTAATTAACTTTTTTAAAAAAGACAAATTTTTCAACAGAATCTCCTTGCTTTTAAATACACTTTGTCTATCTGTCAACAAGCTTTCGTATATTCCTTCGTTACAAAAAAATTTAGGCTGAGCTGCGAGCCACGAATGCACCGCTGTCTTCACTTCTTCATCAGAAGTGAATCTTCGTCCTTGTAAGGCTGCTTTCAGAGGACCAAACAGGTGAAAGTCCGATGGAGCGAGATCAGGACTATATGGGGGAAGCTTTTCCACCTCTTAACCAAGTTTTTGCAGAGTGTCGTGTAGAATGTGGGCAGAAATGTGCGGACGCTGCATTGTCATGCAAGATTACCACGTCCTTGGAAAGAAGTCCTCTGCGTTTAATCTGACGTTTAGGCTTCAGCTCACTGTAACGAGCGCAGTTGATTGTTGAACCTTTTTTCTGAGGATGTTCCAATACTGGCCCTTGAGAATTCCAGAAAAATGTAAACATGAATTTTCAACGTGATGGTTGACTTTTGAGCATTTTCTTGGTCGGCGATTGAGAATGTTTTTGCTCCATACTCTGCTGTTTACTCTCAGGCTCATAGTGATGAATCCATGTCTCGTCACCAGTGATGATTTACTTTAAGAAACTTTCACCTTCTTTAGAGTATCGGCCAAAGTGGGGCTTGCACTGATAAGAAAGTGCGGCCAACAGAGGTTTTTTTAATATAACTCGAGTGCGGATAATTTTTGACTCATGCTCGTATTATTAAATCATGTCACAATTTTAAATGATCATGCAATCCCTGACCAAATGTTTAAAAATGACTCTACATTCTTTTTTTTTTCTTTGAATTGAGGGAGATGCGAGAGGATACAGTCCACCTGGTTGAAAAGATAATAAAAACATTTCAAATTAAATATGTTTATAATATACTGTACATACCATATTAATATGAGCACAGAATGACTCATTTAACGTGTCAGTCTATAGCATTCGCACATTTAAATTCTCTGGAAGTATGACTCTTCGTATCCGCTGCGGCTCATCAGTGTGGTTTTACATTCCCACACAGTGTTACAGTTTTATTTATCGAGCATGGCACTCATCACTGGTTTTACCTAACCTGATTTAACATGAGAAAATCAGCCATCTGGTGTGGCGCTGGTTTAGTCCACCATCTGGCTGGGATTTCCTAACGGATATAATAAATTATTTTCATTAAATAAGGGCTCTGTCATGTGTGAATTTAAAACATTTAAAATATTAATGTTGAATAATTAATTGATTTGTTCTATTTTATTTTAAACATGAACAAAATACAGTATGAACATACAGTTTGGAACGCTTCCATGCCCTGACAAACCAGCTGTTCTGTTCACCAATTAAACATCCTGATATTGAATTCAGAGACACGTGGTAATCTAGGAAGAAATGTGCAGGTACTATTGATGTTACATATTGTGTTAGGCTGCCCTGTGAGGCAACATGAGGCGCATTTTGAAAACGTCCAGTTGGCTGGCTTCACATGTCTCAGACAATGCATGTGTGAGATTTTATCCTCTCTGGTTGGTAGCCGTCACGTGATAGTCCAGATCTGGATAGTGGGTGGGAATTGTCAGGTGACCAAAAAAAAAAGGATCAAAACCCCTGGATCTGTCAGCGCTACTCACCGGCCACTTTGCTGCTCTGTATTATCATTTGACTTCTTTGTAATAGCGTGAAGTTTTACTTTGCCAAGTTTTGTGGTTCTACAGCCTGATTAGCCCTTCAGAGCCACAGTGCACAGCGAATGCCATACATCTCCAGTGTCCTCTATTAATCAAATCACTCTCAGCTTGACATCCCCCAAGAAGGTTTTGGTGCAGCATTTGTTGCACTAATCAATTTCATGGGTCCGTCTTAACTCCAGACGCATGCTGTTCAGTCTATTTTGCTGAGTTTGAGAAGCTATTTAAATCACATTAATGGGATACTTGGACTAATGAAGTCATTCAGGAATTAGCTGGCCAAGCGTTCCTCAGCGCCACACGAGGTTTCGGATTAAAGCCTTTCAGCAGATGAAATGCAAATGTTTCAAGTGTCCTTTTTTAAATATTTACCTATTGTAACACCTATACGGTGGAGTTTATAGCTCTAAATTACAGATATCATTGATAAAATAAAATAAAACAGATTTCAGTATGTAAACCTACACTCGGAAACAGGAGCTAAATAAGTACACTCAATAATTCAATAACATCTGCAAATTACCCAGATCCTGTGGCTGCAAAAGAAGCTCAGATCATCACCCTCAGACATCAGGCTTGTGATGTGCTGCATTTGGTTTTCTCTAAATATGATGCTGTGCCTGATAACCAAACATCTTCACCTTGCTCTCATCAATTCAGAGAATAGTCTTCCAGAACATTTGTGGTTTGTTCAGAATAAATTTTACCAGCCTAAGCCAATATTCTTTTTCTGGAGATAATTGATTTTTTTTCGTAGCTGCTCTCCAATGAAAGGCATAGCTATTCAGTTTTCAAAACCGTTCTATCATGAACAGAAAGCTTTAAAGTGCTTGCAGAGTCTTGGGTTTTCCTTTATCACTCTAAGCATTAAACAGTCTGACTGACTTGCACCGAATTTGCACGGACGCCCACTTCTGGGAAGATTGGTATTGGTCTTAAAGGCTCTCCATTTGTAAACACTATCAGTTTGTTGGTGATGGCCTTATAACCCTTCTCAGATTGTTGAGCAGCAACAATTGCTTCTCTGGGGTCATGTGGGGAGTCATGGCCTCTGACCTTTCTTCTTGGCAAGATGTAGACACATGCTTGACTGGTCACATGTTTTTTGTTTTAAAGGTAGTCACACTCCTTCATGGTTAACTCATCTTGTGCATTTCATTAGGAACACCTACTGTAGCTGCTAATTACTCTGTTAATGATGTAGAAATGGGAAGGGTGTACTTATTTTTTTCTCATCTGGGTTCTAAATACTGGTGTCATTGGGGAGGGCTATTTACAGATTAAAATGTTAAAATGTGAACTACTGTACAAACCACACAGTTTCTTCTTTGTTTTCTCAAATGTATCTATGGTGTGTGTGTAATGCATTAATATTTAATGGCAGTTTTTGGTTCACATGATTTTAATAACTGTTCAAATATTATTGAAAGTATGCTGACAATTCGTGTTAGTATTACTGTAAGTGTTAGTGTTGCGGCCAATGGTCTCGTTGTCTTAGAGAAGAACAACTGTGCCCCTGTTACAGATGTCACTAAAGCTGACCGTTGTGTTTGTGTTGGTGTTTCAGCTTCAGAAGACTCTACTGGAGCTTGATGAAGACGATCCGTGTTATGAGTTCAGACGAGAGCGTTTCACCGTGCATCGCACACACCTCTACTTCTTGCACTACGAGTACGAGCCTAGCGCAGATCAGACTGATGTTACACTCGTGGCCCAGCTCTCCATGGATAGGTGAATATATCTTATATCTTATATTTTATTTTTATTTCATTACAGATGTATTTGAATTAGGGTTCTATATAATTTTGGACAGTTAGTTACATTTATGGTGAATTGGCAAACCTGTTTACATGGTACAATTTTGCCATTTTTAACTATAAAGGAGTGTTTTAGCATAGAAAGATATTAACATGACTAAATGCAACTTTACAACTATGATTCAATTCAATTCAATTTTATTTGTATAGCGTTTTTAACAATTGTCATTGTCGCAAAGCAGCTTTACACAATCAAA
>JAQMYJ010000004.1:12697348-12712700 GCA_030014305.1 Clarias laeviceps
ATTTGGATTTTTACAACATTATTGTTGAAATACACAGTCCTGAAAAAGGAACGTTTCTTTTTTTGCTGAGTTTATATGGAAATGGATTTTAATTGTTTGTTAAATCAACAATGACATAATGTCTGATCATACACTTGGATTTAGGGTGTTTTCACACTAGACACGTGTAATTATACCGTGCCCAGGAACTATTGCTCCCCCCTTCCCCTTGACCACCATTAACAATGTTTTTTTTACTCTCCATTCTTGGGCACACTTGCGCATTTACTGTACATTCTCTGATTGGTTTGTGAGCCGCTATTAAACAGGAGAGAAAAGAAGAAGGGCGTAAACTTTCACGCTATGCCTCATATTACTGAAATTTCAGCAGAAAATGGTAAGCAACGGTCTCACGTGCCTTCCTCCTTTTTTTAGAAAGTCAGAGGATGAGATTGATGCGTGCACACTTAGATTTTTTAGAGAAGACAGTCGGTGTCTAAACAGAAATCTACTTCCGTGCTCAGATACGATTGGCTTCAATATCTGATTCTATTCATACCCGAGGACACATTATCGTTCTCAAAACCACCTTTTTCAGAGGACTCAGGCACAGTTCCCGAGCGCAGAATAATTGTGTTCTCACTGATCAAAATGAACCAGACTTTGGGTCATGTGTCCTCGGAAACGATCCCGGGGCCCTAATGTGAAAACGTCCTTAATATGAAACCGTGACACTATAACAACCCAAGTCCTCATACACTGCCTAAGGTTATGAATAGTGAAAAGGAGAAGAGGGTATAACCTTCACTTTCCACCTGGGGGGAAGGAATCTAATCTAATGTCACTTGTCCATAAATATTCAGCCTGACAATCACAGACAGAAGTATAACCTTTCTCAGATGAGTCAAAATGGGCTGCAAACCAAAATGACTAACGATGTGGTCTGGCCTTAGTAATATGGATGTCCATGCCAGAAGCCTCTGGTCAATACCTTATGAAAGCCTGTTAGTAGATCTGATGAAAGGAAGGTTGTGTGTGTGTGTGTGTGTGTGTGTGTGTGTGTCAGGCTGCAGATGCTAGAGGCTATCTGTAAACACTGGGAAGGACCAATCAGTCTGGCTCTCTACCTGTCGGATGCTGAGGCGCAGCAATTCCTGCGCTATGCTCAGGGTTCCGAGGTGCTCATGAGCAGAAGCAATGTGGGATACCATATCGTCTACAAAGAGGGACAGTTCTACCCCGTCAACCTCCTGCGCAATGTCGCTATGAAACAAGTCAACACACCCTTCATGTTCCTGTCTGACATTGACTTCCTACCTATGTATGGACTCTACGAATACCTCAGGTTAGTCAAGTCAGCTTTTATTGTATTTCTACTCTAAATACACCTCACGTGTTCCTTTTTTTTTTTTTTTCCATAATAAGCCAATTGATGTATGACTCTGGAATGATGGATAAGTCTATAGGTGTTTCAGATATTAACCGCTCATCTCTGGCCTCATCTCACATTATTACTCATATGACTGATTTTGTTGTCCATATTCGATATTCCTGTTTTGAGGGAGCTGATACAACACCACCCTCAATTTCTAACATGGTAAATGGAGAATGTTTTGCATTCCTTAATGGAAAATAAAATCTTAATTCTTTTATTGAATTTGAGCTAATATTAGACACATGGCTAACAATTGATTTTGGTTATTAGGAATTAGCCACCGAAATTTCAGCCACCAGAAAGTTAAGTTAAAATAATCAAAACGAACACTAATTTTTCTTACAAAAATAAATAAACTTTAAAAAAATTCAGCTGCACCCTAAAGCCAAAATAGTCGTATAAAGTGTTAAATATATTTAACCTCTAAGTATTGTTTTAATGGTAGCCTAAAGAAAATTGTAAACCGATTGCAAGCTCGGTCAGTGGTTAAGGCATTGGCCTATGGTTCAGAAGGTCCCAGGTTCAAAACCCACAACCACCAAGTTGCCACTGTTGGGCCCTTGATCCAAGGTTCTTAACCCTCATCTGCTCAGATGTATAATGAGATAATGTGAGTTGCTCTGGATAAGAGCATCTGCCAAATGCCTACATGTAAATATCGGTGTGGAACAGAAAATGGTCAAGCTGTCTGTAAAAAGATATATCAAAAGTCTATATCAAAAATATTACGCTTTTGTTTTTGCTGCATTTTTGTCTTCCACTTCTTTCAGCAGGATTACACATTAATCCTTTTCAGGCCTGGCAGGTCTGGTAATGAAGACCTCTTTAGCCCAACTGTACTGTACATGGTCGGGTATGACCTTGTTTGCTCAAAACTATGACCAGTGTTTTAAAACAGCCCTTAGCCGTTTAGCAGGAGTTATGATAGTTTACAGCAATAGTTGTCCCTAAAAAACTGGTAGGCTTTTAATCAATGACGAAATCAACAAAAAAATATTGCTTACTATTTGCCGAACTATGACTCACTGTATAACGTCTTTCCTGCAGGAAATCTGTAGTACAGCTGGACATGGCACACACTAAAAAGGCTCTGGTGGTGCCTGCGTTTGAGACGCTGCGATACCGGCTGTCCTTTCCCAAATCCAAGGCTGAGCTTCTGTCGCAGCTGGACATGGGCACTCTCTTCACTTTCAGGTTTCCCTCTGTTCCTCTCTAAAATATGTCACAATTGTTACAGAGACACCATGCAGACAATAGATTTCTGCCATAAATAATCTTTATTTGATGATGAGATCTTTGGGTTTCTTAGGTACCATGTATGGACAAAAGGTCACGCTCCGACCAACTTTGCAAAATGGCGGACGGCCACGACGCCGTACAGAGTGCAGTGGGAGGCCGACTTTGAGCCTTACGTGATGGTGAGGAGGGAGAGTCCAGAATATGACCGCAGGTTTGTGGGATTCGGCTGGAACAAAGTGGCTCACATTATGGAGCTGGATGCACAGGTAAAGCTACAAACATTAGGCTAAGAATCCCCTTTCTCTCAGAGGGCTTTATTTTAAGTACTGTGTGTATGTGTGTGTTTTTTTGGCAATACAATCTTTATGTATTCTGCTTGGTTTAAGAAAGTAATTATAAATGTTCACGTTGCATAGATTTTTACTGAGGAGGTGGAAAGAAAGTAAGCTTCTAATATCTACACTTGTCATATTTTTAAGTAATATTTTTTAGACAAAATTCAGTAAGTGATGGATCTAAATAACCTCCATGGCTTTGACATACCATAGTCAGAGATTAGAGAATATCACGTTAACATACAAATGCTATTCTAGCTAACTAATGTTGGTGGTAACCAAAATAACTTTGGTCGCTGTGGTCCATTTTGACATTTTAACATTTTAAGTTATTTATTTGCTAGAAAATAAAGATACAATTTATTATTCAGGTAGAAACATTTTATAGCCAGCTGGGTCATTAGAATCAGAGAGGGAAATTGAGCGTTTTCAAATAGCATGTTTATGTATTTTCGTACATCCTGGCATTTTTAACAAAAGAATATTAGAGAGAAACAACAATGTAATGTGTTTAATGAGAGTATTGAGAGGTTCCTCCACCATGTTTATTCTTTTTTTTTTTTCCTTTTTTCCTTTTTTGGCATGTGTCACCGATCAGACGTACTAATACAAAACATTATGCTCAGTATTGACCCAATGAGGCATGACTTTACAATATCTCTGGGGGTTTGCTGTAGTGTCCAGGGCATCGTTAGCCCACCTTAATTTTAGTTGTATTTAAGTTATTTTCAGGAAGCCTTTATTATTATTTCTTCTCTGACATTGTGAGCCATGAACGATACAATTCATCATTTTAAAAATGTCCTTTTATCACAAACCTTGTATCAAATGATAATATTTTATAAAATAAGAGATTGTGAACTTTCTTGAACATAAGTATAAATTGATTTCATTCTAATCACATTTAAAATACTGATGTGACATTTACAGTACATTAAGAGCATTTAGGAAGTGCCCTTATGAAGTGATTTACAGAAGTACTTGGTCTGCATCATTGGCATTCTTTAGTTATGCATCTGTATTTCTGTCCTCTCATTAATTAATATATGCATAAAGGAAACACGATTAAGCAGAGCCTTAGTTATATTTTATTGAGCACACAACTGATTAAAATAGTTAGATACAATAGCAGTGTGTCCTAAAATACTTAAGTTAATCATTTTATCGTTCTTTCCAACAGGAATACGAGTTTGTGGTTCTACCCAACGCCTATATGATCCACATGCCTCATGCGCCGAGCTTCGACATCACCAAGTTCCGCTCCAATAAACAATACCGTGCTTGCCTCAAGACTCTTAAAGAGGAGTTTCAGCAGAACATGTCACGACGTTATGGATTTGCTGCCCTTAAATACATGACAGCAGACAACAACAGCTAGCAATGTCACCTTCATCTTTTACATCTTTCAGGCGGAACCATTAGATATCACACAGGAAACCAGTGCAATGGGTCTGTAATGGACCAAAATGGACGTTGGGTGTAAGTCAGAGGAATGTGTTCTTCCTTCATATCATCCAGGAATCTGCCGTGATGACCGTTTTGTCACTGCTTTGGAAACGGCACAAAAAGCAGTCTGTCATCTTTGGATGTCTTGGCGCCGTCCTGGGCAAATTCGCTTTCCAGATGGAGCTGCTCCATGAAAAGGAATTAAGACATTATTAACCACTGGGAAAGCAGAAAATTTTATAAGGAACGATCCGTGTTCCAGTTAGCTGGACATGAGTGAATTTGAGCTGAAGAAATGCCACTGCAGAGACTGAAGCTGTGGTTTGTTGGACATCAGCTAACGCCTAGAAGCCGAAACTAGCATGTTTGTATGTGCTTTTGTTTAGCAGTACTGGATCTCAGACTAAGGACACATTAGTTCTATAAGCAACACTGCAACACAGGAAGGGATTTTGTCAGAAGGACAAATAAGGTTGTTCGAGACTTGATAATATGTTTACAGAATATAACAAGTGTTGTAAAAAAAAAATGTCTTAGATTTTATAGCACCTTTGTGGAATCACTTTTCTTATCAGAGCTCAATAAGAGCCCAATCGGACCTATGATTGCATCCAATACATACTGTAGTAACTGTTGTGTTAATGGACAGCGTCAGGCTCTCAGCATTGACAATCCAGACACAGATGAAAGCCCCAAATCATGTACATGTAAATCTGGGTGACATTTCTTTTTCAGCATTTTATTTAGTAGTTCAATGTTTAGGTGTCATTGTTCTATGTAGGTATTATTTTTTCCGGCTAACAGAAATGCACTAACGCCAAGGTTAAAAAGAGAATGTTTAGAAGCGTGTGTGTGTGTCTGGGTGTTATTTAGGACACAAGGCAACTGCCAGTGCCAATACAATGGTGTACAAACAGTTGTGCACCATTTATTAGCGTTAGTTTGCACTTTTTTTCTTTCTAAGCCTAAAATTAATGTCTGCGTATCTCATGATGTGATGTGGAAGATCCTTTATGTTGTTTAAATGAAAGAACACATAGTTCCCTCTACCACCAATCTGATAAACCAAGAATAATGATGAATTAACCATAAAGCCAGACAGTTGAACTGAGAGACGAATCCTGGTCTGACATAATCCGGCATGACATCTGTTAACAGCTGTTAAGCGATTTTATTGGTTTGCACATCTCTTGTATATATACAGTACCTGTACCTTGTAGAAACAGTGAAATGGTTCCACGGCTGATTTTTTTTTTTTTTTTTCACTGTTGATCTGCTGCTCAAAGTTTTATAAGCAACTGCTCACTGGTGCAGGAGATAGAAACAAAAAAAAGGAAACAAACTGCATAATAAATTTCTTTATAATCACCAATAGAATTTGTACATCATTAGCATTTGATACTTCATTGTAGATCTGTTTATTCTCTTTTGTTGTAGGTCAACATTTTCAGCCTTTTTATGTTTGTTTGTTTTTTTGGTCAAAGGATTTTTTTAGGGGGGAAAAAATCCTAATTTTTTTTTACTATTTTAGGCCAGATTTTTGTCATCCAAAATTTTTGTGTGCATCATTAATCCATACAGTTAGCTGAAAGTTAACTATAAGCTTGTGTCAGGTTTGCTAAATCAGATTGCACTTTGTACGCCATGTCACTTGACTTGAGATGAGCGAAGCACCCAAATCATCTGCCTCCTACACAAAATGTGAAAAAACGAATTATACATGCTGTATGTTTACTTCAGTTTTCAGTGTGTGCAGACAGGGTTTGTGTGTAAATGAGTGTGTGAATGCAACTAAACAGATGTGTCTAAGACTGACAAAATCTCTTCTACCTGAATTAAAAAATGTTTAAAAAAAAAAAAAACTTTCCTTTGTTTTGTGTGTGCAATAACTGCCATTTTGTGAAAAAGACACTTCAGCATAACGACACATAAAACAGGATGAACAATGTAGCACACACACACACACACAAAAACAAAATGGTTGTAATTTTGAACACTGCCTACACTCGGCAGATAAATCACTTTCTGTGAGATGTTTATTCACAGGCAGGTGTATTAATAACAGAGGCGAGGTCTCAGTCACAGGGAGACAGCCAATATCTAATCTAGCAGCTATGTTGGATTTAACGTTTAACGTTCACAGCAGGGCAGACGCTGACTGATGAGAGACCATGCAGAGCAATCAAAGTACAGGTGACTACTAGCAGTGCAAACACAATTTGTAACTGCTTATCTTGCCTGGACTATTTTTTTTATAACGTAAGAATAAGAAAAAACCTTGGAACTCCCACAGCATACAGAAATGTCATTAAACATATTACAATTAGCGAGAACTGAACTGTTTCTATAGTTTTCCTTCACATTTCATATGAACCTACTGAGAAAGCAACACCTCAAAGCATAACAGAACTCTCTTTCCGATCAAATGGGACATGAAGGCTGGTGGAACCGGCTAGAAATCTTCATCAAAAATTTCCGAACACCTCAGGAGATGCTCTTCGTACTCAGCTGCTTGGGGAAGATCCTGAAGCGTGTTGAGTAAATGATAAAAATGCAAAAAAGACAAGTTTTTAATCATTAATCAAATAATGAAACATGACTGGGCATACATTTTAAAGTATTTTGTGATAAAATACTGTTGGTCATTAACACCACAAAGTTGATTGTTTTTTGTCAATGTTTCCCATGTATACTTTTAATGAATGCTGCTTTTTATTTTTTATTAGTTACAGTGTGTTTACAACCTCTCACTGTTACAGTACGTCCATTACAGCAGCTATAAAGAGTTCTCTCACCAGCCTCTGTTTTTTCTCTCTCAAAGTTATTAAGCTTAGTATGGTTACTAAGTATCCGGGGAGTGGGAAGAGCCATATGTCCTGAAGATTCTTACATGACAGGAAAACTGCTCCCAAATGCTAAAACCTTGGACTCTGTGGTGTGTTAGATGTTAAACATCTCCTTACACATAACGTAGTTCTATCAACATGCGTTGCTTGGCCAAAAAAAAGTCGCACAGCCTAAGATTTCATTCAGTCACCTTTAGCTTTTGATTTCAGCACAAAATGTAGTGGCCAGTTCATGTGTGAATATGATTCCTCATGATCCCACAACCACTCTTGCACAATTTAAGTTCTGGAATATGCCTGTGCTATCAGGGACGAAAAACGTCATTGATGTGATACCCTGGTCATTGAGTACATTTCTGACCTCATCTGACTTGATTTTATTGCCATATAACATTACTCAGTCTAGGCCCGACCAACTAATGCAACCCCAGATCATAACACTGCCTCCAGAGGCTTGTACAGTGGCCACTATGCACGATGGGTTCATGTGCTTTCCTTCTTACTCTGATGCGCCATCACTCTGGACTAGTCTGAACTAATCAGACCATATGACCTTTTTCCATTGCTTCAAAGTCCAATCTTTATGCCTTCTATCAGATTTAAGCATTTTTTCTGATTACTCTCACCAACAGGTGATTTTCTTATGGACAGACAGCTGTTTAGTCCCATCACATTGTGTGTCGTTTGGTACTGTTTATTTTTTATCATGTACCAAGTGTTTAAGTGATCTCCGTTTATGATATTTTCAAACTATATTTCTTCCAGGTTTTGATGTGTTAATATAGTGTTACTTGATGCAGCCCAATAATTTGACACTTCTTTTGCCCAGGAAGTGTATTTAACATTACATGCTAATTGTAAGCAGTTTGCTATTATTAGCCTTATATAGCATGTCTGCCGCACAAGTCCCTGTGAATGAGAAACGATCATTTATTAGAAAGAGTTTATTACCCTTGCACAAAACAACTTTGATTTGCCCTGGAGCTGAACTGCTGTTATAGAAAAATTAACATGTCCTGAAAAATCCCATTTAAGGATCTAACAGCACTGTGGTATAATGAGAAAACAACGTGTCAATTTTCACTGTGGTAAATTGACTTGTGAGCCCAAATCCCAGCTCTGTCAAACTGCCACTGTTGGGCCCTTAACCCTCTGTGCTCCAGGGGCTTCATGTCACGGATTCCTAACGAGCTGGGATATACAAAGAAAACTCTACTGTACTTGAATATATTACTGTAAAGGCTGCCTTTGTGAACTGGATAAGTGTCCCATACATTATTTAGTGCTGTACTGTCTTGTTGATTCACAGTGCTTACATTTCAATTAGCTGGACAGTCCACTGAGGAAAGCATATTTATTTCTCCTTGCTCAACATAAGATTATTAAATATTATGCATGCTGATGCTCTATCACCCCTCATTTGCAACAACGGGCCCTACTTACAGTATATTAAAAATACCAATAATAGCCTCTTTAAGACTCCTTTCAATGTTTAATATGACTAACACTTAATAAAACAATAACTACCACGCATCTTAAATTAGTTTTAACAGTTAAAAACAGGTTAACCAGCTAAAGGATGGCTAGTTTTTGTTTGTTACGTTTATTTGGAGAGATACTGTACAGGTATACTAGTCAATACATACTTGATTGACTATGAGATCAGAGGAAAATTTTCCATAAACATCAAAGCATCACTGTCGGATATGTATGCATCCTTAAACAGGCAGCTTTTGTTTGAACTGCTGATTATGCTCATGGCGGTAAAATGTAATCAATCAGTGTTAGCAGCGAATAAGCATCTATTTGTTCTCTTTGTACTCATTAATTCAGTGAGCTGTGCACTGTTGTCTATATTTCTTTACAGTGATGCATTTTTATTAGTTACTTTAAACATTTTAGCCTTTGCTATTAATGCGTATATATAAATGCTCTTTTCTGTTTTGATGTTCATGCTGAGGTGAAGACTTTAAGACTTTAGCTATGGCAGCTAACTATTTAAAAAGTCCTGACCAAATTGTGAGAAAAGCACAGCTATCAAGGAAACATCATATTAGATGTAGGCAAATAATTCAGTAAATAAACCAACCCGCACTGTAAAACCATACACTTGGACTGAGTGTGCTCACCTCAGCCTTTCCTACCTGCGGAAGCTCCTGATCCTCAGCCATGTGGTTTTTAATGAAGCCTGAGATGTCCTGGTAGATTTGCCTCAGCCTCTCGTAGTCACAACTCTGCAGTACTGCAGGCCTGTGAGATTGACAGCGGCAGAGGGAAATGTTATTCTAACTACTGTTTGCAATGACATTTGCTCCAAATAAGAAATCGCACATCTCAGCCCAAACTTACAAAGATTGCTTTGACAAGAGGGAAGTAAAAAGAGCAATACACTCAAAAAAGTGTGATATTGCAAATATCAGCACACTGAAGGTGCACAAATGTTAATGTACAGACATTAGTGCTGTTGTGATGGACATCAGCACAGTTGTGATGCGGTCATAGGCACGAAAGCACAGCTGATATTCAGGTCAACTGCACAACCTCAATTGTCATATTTCTCTTATACAACAGTTCAACAAACACCATTTATTATCAACAGATTATGGTTTGTTTCTCAATTCAACTACCTATTTTGCCACCAACACATCTCCTTCCAAGACTGGCGAAACTACTGTAACTAACTAACTACCACTGGCAGAACCGGAAGCGGACAGTTAGTGTATTACTGTAATTAATGAATGTAGTTTTAAATCCTTACTGGTACTATGTAACCAAAAGGTGAGGAGAATGAACTATGGAGGTAGTAGACAGCCCTGTAAAACTCTCAAGCTTCTCTTTATATTTCAACTTATTCTGCTTTAGAATATTAGCTCCATAGCTGTCCATAGCTCCATAGCTCTAATATCCAGGTTCCAGGGTTAAACCCCTCAGTGTTAAATAGAAAGCTAGTGCACTATGTAGGGTGCACAATCACTTGTTACACACACCAAGTTGGGCCCTTGATCAGGGGTTGGAGAGGAATTTGGAATTCAGTCTCATGTTAAGAGCTAGTTAGCTTTGTAAATAAATAAAATAAATTTAAAAAAGGAATATGGATGGTTTGGAGGCGATTAGGAACAATCGATTATTTAGGAGTTTTTTAACATGACATTATCAGATTCAATTATCAGATTTACCTTTTTTTTTTGTACATGCCTCTTTGGTTTTGAATGTGGGTTTTTGCAGGCAGTTGCTCTCTTCTCAGTATGGTGGACCGTGCTGACCCACTTTAACCCAGTGATGTCACAGTTCATTATCACCACTCGTGAAAAGCCTCTCGTTCAGTAAGATGGATCAGGTGGAACTATTTATAACTTGTACAGTATAAAGGATCACCTCACATTTCATGCTGGGGATGGCTTAGCATGTGTGTGTGTGTGTGTGTGTGTGTGAGGGTATACCCTGGCTAGTGTCCTGAGTGACTTGGAATAAGCTTTTTTCTTTTTTGTTTTGGCTTGTAAATATTATAATGAGACAAGATCTATGAAACATAGTACACTTGTTTTGGTTTAAAACAAATTACTTTATTGCACATTTCTCTTCTCTAATATGAACTGGTTGTTTTTTTCGTGACAGGGAATAATGCTTAGATAAACTCCAGAGGAAAATCTCTGCAGACTATTAATAATAAGTTAAAAATGTAATTGTATCTCACAATTCTGAATTACATTTAATATTTTGAAAGAGAAATAGCAATAAAAAAAAAAAGACATTCTTATTTATAAATCACAGTTAAGCTGATTAATCTATCAATGGTCCTGTCGTTGTGATGAATATATTTCATTTCGCACTCTGTGACCATTTCCTGTGAAACCGATTAGATTTCCGAATATTTACATACCTGCGTGTCCATATCAACAGAACCATTATATTGTGTGAAGGCTTGTCTGTATGCTAAAGTCTATTCCTCTGTGTTTCAAGTCTAATCCTGTGTGTGTGTATGCCCAATGCCTGTTCTACAGGGAGCGCCCCCTGACTGTGATTGATTGCTTCAATCGAGATGCAGCAGACATCCTGGATTAGGATGCTACGTGAGGAGACTATTCTCTCCCTGCCAATCCACTCATCTACCTGCCTCTGTCATCTCTCCCTCCCTCTCTGTCCTCTCTGGAGATGCTACTCTGGCAATATTTTCTCTTTTCAATCTAGACAACAGTTTAAGTCCCACCCTCAATGAGTATTATCTCTCCTTTTGGTTCTTCTGCCCCTAAACACTATATATTCAGGGCAGCGACATTGCTTTCCTAAGCTCATTGTTATCAACTAGTTAAGAGCACATTATCCATGTCCTTCTGATCTACCAACCGGACATACCATGCATGTAATAAAGCTTGTACTCTAATATACCATACATTTGTGATGGCTAGTATTCTTTAAACACCACTTGCTTCGTTTCAATTCAGTGCACCAGGATGTGATTATTAAAAGTGCATTTAGATTTCTTCACACATTCACAGGCAACATTTTTCCCCATATAAGCGCTTGCTGCTTTTAAGACATTATCTTTTCACTTTCATCTATTATGGGAAAAAAACAAAAAACGCGGTAGTCTTACTTAATGCATTTCCATTAGGGCTGCCAGAACAAATTCCAATGTTCAAGTAATATTTTACATTTTCATAATATTTACATAATCACTGGCAAAGAAAAAATGCACATTTCAGTGTTTACTCCCATATTCGACTTTCAATGGCCTCAATTAAGTGTGCTGAAACATTTTAACCTTTTGGCTAAGTGCAGTGAGCTTACACAGTGCAGAATAATAAGCTGTTTAGGATTCAGTCTGTGTGCATGATTTTTAAATGAGGACTAGTTCAACATGGTACATCATATGTGGATCTCAGGTGGCGTAAGAGATGTAAAATCATACTTAGCATCAGTAATCAAAAGAAACCATTAGGTGTGGGTGATTAAACAAATTAATGTACAACATTGATAGACACATGTATGTCACCTTCGTGCACAGTTAAACCCCCAGTGTTGATTTAACATTCTAGTCTGACAGTATAAACACTGTAGGGTGTTCATCCAACACTGAGAATTTTGTCGGTGCACTTGCTATACTGATCTTTTAAAAAAATTTCTGTGACAGATAACAAGGATTCAAAAAACTATTTATTATCAAATGAATATAGCTCAGATATGATTTAATACATTGGTTCTCATATTAGCGAGTGGAATGCCTGATCCTTAAAAAATGGATAGATAACCTGTCGCCAGCTTGCAGAAGAGATCTGTCTGTGGGAGCCATACACACAATCATTCATTAACAAAATTGTCACTGTAAAAGAGTCATATACAGTACAATCAAATAAAATAATAAAACAGCTTACAGCACCTGGTATTCCCAAGCGGTCTCCCATCCAAGTACTAACCAGGCCCGAGCCTGTTTAGCTTCCGAGATCAAATGAGATCAGGCACTCTCAGACTGGTTTGGTTTACTCACTCACTCACTTATCGTCTATACCGCTTTATCCTGTATTCAGGGCACAAGGCGAGGTACACCCTGAACAGGGTGCCACTCCATCGCAGGGTACACACACGTACATACACACACTCCAGGCAATTTGGAAACGCCAATTAGCCTAACCTGCATATCTTTTACTGTGGGAGGAAACCGGAGTATCCGGAGGAAACTCACCAAGCACGGGGAGAACATGCAGACTCCATGCACACAGAGACAAGAATCGAACCTGGACCCTGGAGGTGCAAGGCGACATGTACCACATGTAAACTACACCACCAGCCTGGTGTGGTTTAGTCAGTCTATTTTTACAAGTGTTAAATAATTTCAAGCTACTGTATTTTATAATCATACATTTGGTTTGTTGTACAATAATAAGGAAACTGTATTGTAAATACGTTTTTTTCTCTCTTAAATGAGGGACGTTCAAGTCAAGGCGGGACTTATGCTTGCGCAGAATGACAGAACACATTTAGAAGAGTAAAAGCTACCTTTATTTCTCTATATAATCCCCTGCTACACGGATTGACTGCTTCACATTCTAAACGCCGGCCTCCCAGGAACACCTTTAATAGCTCAAATATGTGGAAATGACTTGAAGTGAAGTCAGGACTATATGGGGATGTGGTCCCTGTAATGCGCAAGTAGTGTTGGTAAATGATTGTGTTTACACTTCCCACAGACAGATGCTTCTCTTCCTCAAGTTGGCGACAATTTATCTGTTTATCTTTTCAAGTATAAACCATTCCACTCACTGAATGTTCACAGGAATGACAGCAGTTAACTTAGAGCCACCTTGGCTGGGATCATTATTCACAATTCAATTTTTTACTGTGGCAAAGAGTCTCATCACCGTACTTCAAATCTTCACAAAGCAATTACACTGTCCTATACCAAGCCAAAACTCTTGTTTAGCCAGGAATGTGTAGTAGCTGTGTATGATGTATTACCTGTTTGCTGAAGCAGCATTCATATCCCTCTGCACCACATCATAGGCATCCTGTAGTAGATCCTACAAGTAATAACATCAACAACACAAAAGAGGGAAATATCAAAACCTGGTGTTTTTATAAATCCTGAAGAGACACTCAGAGCTCTGTGGGCACTGAATTAGGATTTCATTCCTTTCGGTCTCTGAACAAGCTATTGACAGCATTAGTACTGAGGAGCTGCTGGGGAAAAGAGAAATCACAAATGCATCTGTTTTGGATGTTAGGCTATCATAAATCAAAAATGTCTTTGTGTTTTCAGGAGTGGACAAATTTCTCCTGTGGCATTATCAGAGTGCTGAAGACACAATTCCGCAGCCCAGACTGTGGGAATAGAGTGATACTCCAATACAGACGTTTTTCAGAAAAAGAGGGATGAAACGCTGGTCACAGTCACAAGTTCATGCTCCATAGCTAGCTGGAAATCACACATGCTTTTGACTTCCTGTTGTGTAGTTGTGTCAGATGTCCTCTAGACAGTGATAAACAACTTTCATATTGGATGGAGCCTTGGAGGAATGATTCGGTTTATGTAGCCAGAAGTCCCTGCTACTGACACATTAACAAAATTAATGGTGCTAAAGGAGACCTGCGCTCAGGGGTTTTAAAGAACGGAGAAAATAAACGAAACACTGGGCCATCAATCGCCATTTGTAACTAAGGAAGGAAATAGGAAATGTAAATAGCATTCTAAACAAACCCAAATTATCAACATCACAGCTTACCTCCTCGAAAACATGCGATGCAGATTGATTTAAGCAGGTCAGAACTGAGGCAGTGATCCCAGATTGGCCTTCCCATGAGACAGAGTTCTGGTCTAGAGCGTGTTGTTGTGCTTCTGCCCTTCGCTCTGGAGGTAGAGAGCGCCAAAGGTCTGAGATAGCCTCGGACACTACAGGCAGGCCCACCTGATCCGGAGTGAGCACTCCACTGCGCAAAAGGAGCTCAAGAGTCTCGCTGTAGAAAAAGAGATATCTGCACAAAGAGTGTGTCTCTCAGTTAAAAGGTTCATGGGTTTTATTTTGTTGTTTATTTACCCTTCAAGAAATCGAACCATTTCATAAGTGTTTATGGCAGCCTGCAAAAACTCACACTTAGCTAGGTAGCTGTGACATAATGAAACAGTCTTACAGTAAGCCTGATCAATTCAGTTTATAATCACATACCAGCTTTTAAATTGTGTTGCATTGCATGTCATCATCAAAACACAGAAATGCACGTATATACTCTGTACTAGGGCTGTGCAATTAATCGAATTTCGATTTCGGGTCTCAACGATCACAAAAATGGTGTAATCGAAAAAAATGATTATTCACTTTTTTTAAGTTATTTTGACCTGTGTTCTGACGCGTGCGCGCATCCGCACTTTCGCCCTTCCAGAAGCCCGAACTCTCACACTCTATACTGTCAGCGAAGAAGTTGCGTATGTGGTATCTGATCGCAATTAAAAATCAGCGCGAGTGAAGATGGCAGAAAAAGAGCAGCCACAGAAGTCTTTGGTAGAAGAGGTAGAAGCAATTCTGTTGTTTGGGAACAGTTTGGATTCGAAGAAGCGGACGTGGATCAAAAACATATTAGGT